>JZLH01S0193240.1:118929-165155 GCA_001188425.1 Eucidaris tribuloides | reverse complement strand
CGTGGCGTTCCGTGTCAGTCCGTCCTTCAGTATGCCCGTCTTCCAGTTCCTTCCGTCCGTGCCTCTCCGTCCGTAAGTTCCGTTACGTCCGTCCACAGTTTTTAAAAAAGTGCTTCTCTCGTCGATTTCTTATAAACGATTTTGATTCTGCATTGTTTCATATTGATAAGAGCCTACATGAGGTGGAGGGATTAAAATTGCTACACGAATCAATGAAATGTCATATATAATATATTCAATTTATGCCAATATTATGCGAAATCACAAACAAGTTCTTTCTTCATTTCTCAACAGATTTTGAGATTTTGATTGCTATTATTTAGAGAGAGGGTGAATTATGCACATTAAATATTCCACACGAAATTTGAATTATGACTTTTACTTAATTATGGCTAATTTATGCAATTTTTCCAGAAAAATAACAAAAATATGCTTACTTTCTCCAATTTCTTTTTACCAATTTTCATTATGTTTTGTTGATTGATTAGGGGCTTGGTGTGGGGCTCAGACTTCTACACAAAATTTTGAAATTACATCAATTATCCGAATTTAACAATTACAACAATTATTGCAAATTTATGCACAATAAAATTTTGTCGATATAATCACAAATAAATGCTTCTTCTCCTTCATTTCTCAAACGATTTTGATTGTGATTTGCTTATTTGGTAGAGCTGACGATTATGCACATTTAACTTATACACAGATTTGAAAATTTATCCATTAATTAATTATGGTAATTTATGCAAAAATTAAATACACAAAAATAACAAAAATTGCTTACTTGCTCAACATTTCTTGATCCGATTTTCATTTGTTTGTGGATATCTGACTTAGGGACGACGGATGGGGGCTTCAAGACTTCTACACAAATTTTGAAATATGATCAATATATGCCAAATTTAAATAATTTATCATTATTGAAATTAATGCAAATTTATTTCAAAATCTAAAATAAAATTCACAAAAAAAATGACTTCATTCATTTCTCAACAATTTGAGTTTAGTTGCTTTGATTGGTAGACCTACGTTGGTCACTAAACTATCTACTAAAATTTTTAACTGTTGCTCCATTTAATTATTTATGCGAAATTTAAGAGATTTATTCCAAAATACATAATTTATTGCAGTTCTTATTTCAGTACAAGTACCTGTTAATTTGTTCCTACTTCAAATGTGATTTTTTCAACAAACAAAATCAGATATGGAGCCCGGCAGGTAATTAGGGGGATGCAATCATATATATATCATGTAGTTAATTATTATTTTTTTTTCATGTCCCTTCCGGACGCATGAAACTAATATTTTGTCTCACTCTAAATTTTTATATGCATGTTCCTTCCGCGGACATTCAAAATAATTATTTTAGTTTTGACCAAGTTATAACAATTGCTACACATGAAATTTCGATAATGTGTGCGAGATCAGGCGCAGATGAGCGCTAGTCATTGAGGTTTTCTAGTTTGGACAAGACTTTTCACCTTAACCAATACATTTGTATCAGTCAAAAAAATTTTGAGCTTAAGCATGAAGTGAAGCCAATTTTCTTCTAAAATGGGTGCTGAGGACCTGTTTAAGTTGTAGGATGACAATTAGTTACAACAGATTCAGTATATTCCATACAGGACCATAAATGTTGCGTTACGGACATTACATTTAAATGTTACGGACCTTACACCTCGGACCACTTTTTTAGGTCCTTATATTTATACTTAAAACCATTTGATAACTAATATAAAGCTATTATACTAGTCATTATTGGTCCTTTCTTCACTAAAAACTACTATAAGTCAATTCTGAAGTGCTGTTGAATGTGAAATAGTGAGACTCAAAGATTGTGTGTTTTTCAAAAATGAGAAAATTTTGCAAGACAATGGATTTTTTGAAGAAAAGTATGTCTAAATATACTTTAAATGTATTCAAAAACACCTCAAATTAAAGAGTTCGATAAGTTCTATTGTGTGATACTAAATCAATCATTGTATCACATATATTTTTTGAATTATTACAGTTATCATCATTATGAGCCCAGGTAACATTTTTTGTGGAATTGCCCAAATAGCCCTCTCAGTATACCTATGGTTGAGTGAACCTTCAATGTATTCAATATTTATACGATTGCCAAAGGGATACTGGATCTGCTTGGTCACAGCTCTGCTGACCTGTGAACTATTGTGTGCATTTTTAAATTCAGACAGACTTCTGGTCTTGTGCTCTCTCGGGCGTTTGGTCTCTTGACCATTCAGTCAACTTGCTGGATGTCAGTCTGCTCACTGAAGTTATATCAAATGCATTTGGCAAAATTTGGACAAATTTCAGAATTTGTATCATTTTATAAATAAGCCAGTTCATAGTTAAATAGATGGAACAAATGACCCCATAATACATGTACCATGTATCTTTGAAGAGTGGATAGTTCTATTGAGGCATCTGAGAGCGACCATTACTCAAAGTGTGTGCTGCATATAATTGCTTTTGTTCACTGTAGAGAAGAATACCATCATGTCTTAATTCCCGAATATAGCTTTTAGTCGCTATCCTGTTTTACAAATTTCTTCTAATACAAGTTTTGTACAAATGACCTTCGTTCTACCTGCAAAGTGTAATTACAAACCAGGTTATTCAACCACTTGCTTTGTGTTTGAAAATTTCTATTTACTAGACCGGTACTTGTACAATTTCTGTGAATGCTTATTCAGTCTCTTCAAGATCTTAACACCTATAGCTATCAATATTTCCAAATGCATTTATTTTTCACTCTCAATGCATAATTACAAATGAAAATGCAGCTCTATAATGTACTTTAATGAAGAAAAAGTTAAACCTTCCTTAGCAACCACATTACTATTGCAGCCAACTTGCCTATACTGCCCCCCCCCCATAACAAAAGGGCATAACTGACTTTTTTTTCTTCTCAAAATTGAGGTATATAGTGTAGGGGACTCAGTACATCATGTTAAACATGCAGAACAAAACAAGTATCAATTAGAAGTGTCCCTTTGTTTCATAATCTGCTAGTTGAAAGGACACTGAATAGGGCTTTACGTGTTGGAACAAAATACATTTTGCTCAATATCTCCAAAACACCAACATGTCAGTTATGCCCTTTTGTCATGGAGGGGGGCAGAGTGGTCACTAAAGTGATTCACCTGGAGACAAATGATGTGTTTTAAAACCTGTCAAAAGCAGCCACCTGTCTGTAATGACCTCATGTTTTTATTCCCTTGGGTAGCCACTACACGTAGGTTTCATTGTACATACATTTATCTCAGTCTCTGCGAAATCATTGCTCCAGATAGCATCATATCAACGGTACTTTTGTTGTTATTACCCTGTAATTACCTTGCTGCCTTTTACTACATGTACCTCAAGGTACTTATATCACATATTTGTATGCAAATCAATCTCGCTGTCAGAATTACGGTCTTATTTTTCATCAAGTCTTAAATTTTCCGAGTAATCAAATTCATAAAATCTTATAATGGCTGTACATCAAGACCAACTGTTTTGTACTATTTCTCTTCCTCCTCCTCCCACAGAGATATGGATGTTCGGAGGCATTCAGGCACGGATGCGGTGCAGTATCTCCAGTTCCAGCGATACTTGATCCTCCTGAGTATTATCTTCACAGTACTGTCGCTAGGTGTCATCCTTCCTGTCAATTTCAGCGGTAGTCAGGAGCTGGGACCCAACAACTTTGGTCGTACCACCATAACCAATATCCCGAATCAGTATGTATTTATGCTTTCCTCATGGGTTTCATTGTCTTCTCAATTAAAATTCTGGTGCCAAGTTTGATAGAAATGTTACTTTGAGGTGTTAATGACTGAAAAATAGATTTAAGAGTGTGAACTAAATTGATACATACCCCTTAAAAACTTAAAAATGACTTGTATTTCTGCTGTAAGTAAAGACGTTCTACATTTCTTACTTTGATGAATCAAAACTGAACCATTAATTTGACATGTAAATGGAGAGTATTAGTCTTATTAAAGACGGATTGAACCCAAGACCTTTTAATTATTAAGCAGGCATCATTTCCATTAGACCTCTGAAATTGCTGACCAATTTAAATTCAAATTCAAATTTATTTCAATTCCAGATTAAAAAACAAACAAACAAACAAATAAATACAACAGAAAAAAAATATATATATAACAAAATTACAATACATTATCAAAACAATTTGGAATTGAGGAATACTGCATAAAACGTCATAATTTTCTGTCGAGGCAGTATTCCTATAAAAACAAATATGGAAATATGTTACAATTAAATAAGGAAGCTTACAGTACGATTACACAATTACAAACAGACAGACAACATAACATAACATAACAATTAGAATGACCGATAAGAAAGGATCCACTTTACCACATGACACCAGATACTGCTCTTGAATTTGAATGAGTTGATGTTTTTATGCCAGAATGGAATATTAAACATTTTAGTTTAGTTTCTCGTCTCTTCTAAGTGAAACAATGAATATAATATTAAGTGTGTGTCTTGAGTCACTGTAAAAAAAAAAATCATAAAAAGTCTTTGGTGAAGTTGAATTTGCAGATGTCTGTCATTACCACTAGACTACTGAAATTGCTCAATGACTAGATAGATTCTGCTCGTTATATTTCATCTTACCTTTCTATTCTAACAGTAGTTTTCAATATTTATAAGGCTTCTAATCTTATGTCCAAATTGTAACAATTACAGTTATTGGGAAGGGTGTTGGGGATTCAGGTGGATGGTCTGAGGGGAAGGGGGGAACCAACAAGACATGGAAGAAGCACAGTGGTAGGAGGGTTGGGCTGAAGGAGGAGGATGCACTTAATCAGGCGAAGTGCAGGGAGGGGGTAAGGGCAATTGTTATGTGAGTGAGGTGAATCCAGTCATTCCTGTAATCAGGGACAAAACAGGATTTAAAAATACTGGACGACGACTACTAGTAATAGTACTGGTACTACTACTACTACTACTACTACTACTACTACTACCACTACCACTACTACTACCACTACTGCTACTACTACTACTTCTACTACCACTACTACTACCACCACTACTACCACTACTAATACCACTACTACTACTTCTACTACCACTTCTACTACTACCACTACTATTACTACTACTACTACCACTACTACTAATACTACTACTACTAATACTAATACTACTACTTATAATAGTAATAATAATAATGATGATAATAATAATAATAATAATAATAATAATAATAATAATAATAATAATAATAATGATAATAATAATAATAATAATAATAATGATAATGATAATGATAATAATGATAATATTGATAATTGATACAACTAAGATCAGTCAAAACTTAAATTTTTACTGATTTTTATAATCATAACAGTGTATCATATTTTTTCTTTGTATGTTTTATAAACTTTTAAAAACAAACTATACTATGGTTTATCAGTAACATTTTTTGGTCGAGTTTGGTCACCTGCTTACATCATTTTGCATTTTGTCTCATCCACTAACAGGGACGGGAAACTGTGGGTGCATACTATCTTCTGTATGTTGTACTTCATCATCGTCGTACTCTTCATGCGTCACTTCTCCACACATCTACCATACAGAGATGACACTGACACAGTATGTATATATGCATCAACCCTACTACACACGAACATGTATCGTCCTTAAAGGCAAAATTTAACAATAATTTGAGTTTTAAAAATCTGAGCTATATAATTATTTATGCCACGTGTGTCTTTGATAAAAATAAACTCAAACTCAAACTCTCAAGTCCAAAACAAAGCCCGGAAAGAAATTGTACTTCAAAACATTCATTTTGTGCTTTTGAAGTTTGAAAGTCCACAAGTACCCGGCTTTGCCATGCCCGTTTTCACCATAGACTACTGTGTATACATCACGCAGGACCTTTGCATGTGGTACATGCATAAGTCACAGGTGCTGTTTGTCCATGCATTTCTTTCCAGTGGCAACATAACTTTGCAAAGTTTTGTATTGTAAGGTGTATATTGTTCCATTCAATTAGTACTATATAGCTGAGATATCAAAGTTTGACAATTTTTTTGAATTAATCTTCTACAGAGTTGAATTGTGTCTTTAAAATCCATGTGCCTTTGTATCCAAGTGATCCATGAATATATAACTGTCTGTGCATATTTTCCCCTGAATGAATGAAAGAGATTATTTACTGAGGTCAAAAAGTGATGATTATATTAATCAGCAGCTCAGCACTGTGCAATCGCCAAAATGAGGGCCTCATTTGGAAAAAGGTGTTACAGCACCTATTTTCCCTTTTGGAGCAAATGACGACAACCACAAATTTACCAACAAAATGGGAAGACAAATTTATGATAAAAGTAAAATTCTTTGCACAGAAGGTGACAAGTGATGTAGATATGCAGTTAAAGAGCATGTTTCAGGGAAAAGCTCTCCTTGTTTTAATTTCAAATAGATATGAATTTCAATGATAATGAATTAGATATGAAAGAAAATTGACTGGGAAACAAATGTATAGATAATGAAATAATGAAGACGGCAAAGAAAATTAATTTAGAAAAAAAAGGAAACAAAATATCATGTATACCATGCTACCATTGAACTAATTTTTTGCAGTTTCCATTATAATGTAGTACTAGAATATGAGTGTGAATAGGTATCAGTCCAATATGAAACATATACTGCATTTATAGTCCATGTGTATTATGGTCCATGGTATATGTTTCCATCCAACAAATCAAGGGTGTAGGTTGGTTTGGGCATGGGGAGGTGGAAGCAAAGTTTAGAAAATCAGCTGTTGAAAGCAGAAAAGGGGATGCAAACTGATGCACCCCCAACCTACGGCCTTACGAATGTAGTGTTGTAAGCATTTGTTGAACATTTGGTGGAAATAATTTCATTGATATTTGAGTGATAACTTTAGTGTACCTACTGTGGTTTTTGTGTTGTTATTGTTTTAAAATGTTATATATTTTAAATAAATTTTGAAAAGTAATTGACTGAGAAAACCACAATATTTAAACCATATAGATTTGTAGATGGCAAAACTGTTTGTGTGGGATAATTGAAATGCCACATAATTAGGTCATGACTACAAGATTTCTTTTCCCAATATCTCTGTGAATGAACAGGTCTCCCGTACTCTTCTGGTATCAGGCATCCCATTAGAGAGAACAGATGCAGCTCTCATCAAGCAACACTTCCAGTAAGTACTACCAAAATATTAACCCATCCCATTTTATATTCTTCAAGGCAGACCTCTGGGACTAGGGGTCAGATGGGTGGTGCTGTATTACCCCTAAATTTGTGTGAATCCTTGTTTTTTTTTTTTTTTTTTTTATATTATGTATTTTTGTTTTATTATACATATGTTTATTGTTGCCACACTTCCTGTGAAAAATTTACTGCCAAATTCCTGCCTTGAGGTGATGGTGTGAGAATTGGGGATCAAGAGTAGTTTTACAATAACCATGCTTTATTATTGTGGGCTGTGTGGCTCCTTTAGGTGAAAGAGTAGACTTTTATCAGCCTAAAAGCAATCACTCGACCATTACTAATATGTTTGGTAAAAAAATGGTAGTATCAAAGCATGATGGTAAATTGAATTGGTTTCTTAGATAAAACTTACAATTTCAGATGAAATCTGTAGAAAATATCATTGATAACGTATTTTATGTGTGTGTAGCGGGGGTGAGGGGGGGGGGGGGTGCGTGTGAGCGGGGGGGGGAGGGGGTGTGGACCTCTTTTAGTCCAATTTCAGCAGGCAGTAATAAGCCAAGATTTAGCTGGGGTCTTATTTAACAGCACTGTAAAATATTATGTAGCTGTAGTCATCAGTATTTAGCTGTATATGAAATATTTAATACATATTTTTCCCATGATTGAAAACATACTAGATTGATATTGAACACTACTATAGACAATGTGTATATATTGTTTTTTTTTCGTTTGCATTACTATAAAACCTATGTCTGCATATTCTTACTTTCACAAACCAGTTTTAGACAATAATTACATGCCTTTTAATTATGCAAACATTATTTTTATATAGCAAATAATTGTATGTGTATCTCTATTTAGAAAGTTATTGCATTGCTGTTCATACTGTTACTGATTTTTTTCTTTCTTTACAGAGAGGCCTATCCTGATGTTGTAGTGACTGATGTTCAGTTTGCTTATGATATAGCCAGACTAAAGAGGCTGGATACACACAGGTAAACAAAGCAAATAAACTTAGCTGTTTGACTCACATGATATTGACATTGAAGAAACCAATGCTAGCATCCTTGTCCCGTAAAGAAGTTGTCTAGTGACTTTGCTAAAGATGTCACTTAACATTGTTGAGGTTCAATTTTGAAAAAAAAGTCAAATTTCAATGTCTTGAGCTACATGCAGGGTTCCCAGCCCATCAGGGAAATCAGGGAAAATTATTTTACTTTTTTCCAGTCGGGAAAAAGTCAGGGAATTTGATAAAGATGCCTCAAATCAGGAAAAAGTCAGGGAATTTTGATTGGCCCCAAAATTGAAAGTAGTCAGACTCTGTTTATTTTGTTGCATATCAAAACAACATCCATTGGATGACTGGCTATGGTGAAACTGGAAATGAGTTGAAATAATTTTCATGGAATTTTGAGAATTCATCAGGGAAAAGCAGGGAAAAATCAGGGAATTTTGTTTTCTTGAAATGCTGGGAACGCTGACATGACAGTATTAAATGGACAAGTAAAACACCCTGGACTACAAGAATTTGGACAGTTTTACTGCCACTAGCAAGATATGTATGGATAAATAATTTTGGTTCTTGGGGATGACAGTCTAGTTGGACAAAAGGACAGAATATCTCTCATCCAGTGCCAGACTATTTTCTTTATGTGACATAGGCATTTGTACTTAATATAACCTTAGTTTGAGTAAAAAGGTTTTATTTTCTGTGTTTCTGTGGAAGCCTGTCATCTCTGAGTGTGTGATGTACTGGGCTCAGCTTGTTGACCCCCAAGGGGTTAAACATCCAGATGACTCTTTTGTGTAACATAGCAGTCTGTACGGGAAAAGAAATACAGTTAAACAGGTCACTCATGGATTTTCATTTTTTAGATGACTAAATTTTTGAAATTGTTACTTTCATCCTTAGGTACCAATTTACAGCAATCTGTGTCAATGGATCAAATTTCGGGCTCCTATCACCTTAACCCATTGGAGACTAAATATGAGATATCTCGAGTTGGGTTGTATGGAAAATGTGTGTTATATCAAAATCAAACCATCTCCAATGGGTTAATCAAAATTATTTATAGACTTGTGTCCAATATAATGTGGTCAAAGATGTCTACATCTCTTGCAAAAGAAATTGAACAGAGTGTAGAATTATTTTGACTTTTAAGGTTCACTGCAGTCACATTGGAATGCAAATTTATTGTGTCTTTTTAATGATGTGGAGTTGGAAGCTATTGGGAAATTGTATGTCTATAATGTGCTGATTGGCTCAAGATTTTTGTTTCAATATAATTCTACGACTTGACACTTTAGACGTGAGGCTCATCTGAACAAATTACAATGTGAGAGAATTTATCAGAGGACAACCAAACGGCCCACTCTCAAGCCTGGTACCTGTGGTCAACTGGGATGTGGGGGACCAAAGGTGGGTACAACTAATCAGATGTAACATTTATGAAGCATTGTTTTATTGTTTGTTTGTGTGTTGCCGATTCTAGGCTGTTACACAACTGAATGGAGTTATTCACCAAGTGGAATCAGCAACAACCAAAACAATTATTCCCATAAATTCTTCCATCCACCACGCCGCACGCCTAACTGTCAGGTCTACATCGCCAGTGACCATATTGGCATATTTTACATTTTTTTTAATTTACTACTTATGCTTATTTAGGTTGATTAATTCTAAGTCACAGGAAAATCACAAAAGTAGCTTATGCTCCTGTGTTTCATGATCATCAAAGTTTGTAATATGATGTGTATTTTCTTTTAAAGCCATTTTATACTTTTGGTCGATCAGACAAATTCTTCATCAGTCTTTCACGAAGTGTGGTATTGTCATGACAGACATCAGAAAACTACCTCAAAACCTACTGAAAATTGTGAACAATGACATATTGTAATTGTTTAATTAGAAGGGTGCAAAAGTTGCCCCCACCCCCCCCCCCACCCCGCTTCCTGGTCTTTTATTTCATCAATATCTCAAAAATCTAAACATTTCAGAGCTGTAATTTCAGGACCATAATAGATGATGAAAGCGTTTTTTCAATAAAACTACATTTAACCAAAAACAGTTGCATAAACAAACCTCCAGGCCTGCATTGTGTGGTGGTACAAATTACCAGCTGAAAGTGTAGATTGTCAGCAGTTTATAATTAAATATCTTTGTGTGCCTATGCAAAGGCCGTTAACAGTGTGTCATGTGCCTATGCAAAGGCCACTATAATACATAATGAGTACAATTAACGGCCTTTGTACAGGAACACAACATACAGTCAACGGCCTCTGCATAGGCTCATAACGATTTATACTTTAATATTGTCTTTGTACCACACTTTTCACATTAAAACCAATATTCAAGCTAGGCATTAGTACAGCAGCCAGGTTGCAACCTAGCGGGCTACAGTAATGTCAACTCGCAACCAGGGGTGGCTCCGCTGGGGGTAGGGCGGCCGCCCCCTATTGTTTTCAAAGGATTTAAAAAATAGGGATTTTACTGATTTTCAAGAATTTTGCTTCCTGCCCCATCCCACCCCCCCCCCCCCCAATTGTCAGATGCTGTATGGCTGGTAAAAATGTTTTGGGGCCAACTAAATTTTCCCTCATGGATTTTGACCCCACCCCCAGCCCCCCCCCCCCCCCAACGATTTTACCCTGGTGCCACCCCTGTCACAAACTAAACACATGGTTGGTCCCAGGTGGTTATTTGCGTCAGTGTGAGTTGTGAATCCACTCATATTGCATAAGTCTAAAAAAAATTGTTGCCATATGGTAGTTAACCCATTGCTTTCTACATATTTGTTGTATCTATAGATCTAATACAAATATCGTTTTTAGAAAGCAATGAGTTGATTTTGTGATTGATTTACCCATTGACAGGTGGATGCCATAGAGTACTACAGCCAGCACGAGGAGGAGTTGACAGTGCAGGTGACGGAGGAGAAACGTAAAGCACTTCACAGCAATCTAGGCATGGCTTTTGTGACTGTTCATAGTGAAGCGATGGCAGGAAGGTAAGCATAAACTTCACTCTTACCCTGTCATTTTGTGCCTCATTGTACCCTATTAGTAATTGTTGAAGAATAAAAAGTGCTATGGTAATATTTAAATAATATTTACTGGCCTTTGAGCAGGGATGGTACCAGTGAGGGCAATATGTCGTGTATCTCCCAAAATTAAGAGCCAGTCAATATTTTTATCACCATCCACAGCACACAACAAAATATTATCATTTTAACACTTTCTGGTCACGCGACAAAAATGCTGTACAGCTGCTGCTCAGCTGTCTTTCATCTTAGTCATTGTAAATTTGACACAAGGTCATTAATAATAATAATAACGGGTTCTTATAGTGCGCTATCCACAAAGTATCATAGCGCTTACACATTATTATTACCCCGGTCACTGGATACATTAATTCAATCCAGCACCTATAGTGCTCACTCTCCACTCCCTAGGGAGCATTCCAGCCAGTCGCCATTTTACAGGCGCGCACATGCTAATCATTCAACATAAGCATTCCCATCCTAACGGGTACCCATTTATACACCTGGGTAGAGAGCAGCGGTGTGGATAAAAATGCCTTGCTGAAGGGCATTCGTGCCGGGCAGTAGCTGGGCTTGAACCCACTACCCTTGGATTGGGAGACGAGCGACCTACCGCTCAGCCACGACACGTATTCTTACTGATCGACACGTATTCTTACTGATCTGCATCTGCATCTAAAGATTTCCCCCACATTGATGAGGTTTTATGGACCTGTAGTGTTGAAAGCATTCTGATTTTGTAGTAAGTATTTGTTGTATCTTCATTGTCCAAACTTGCAAACTGAGTTGCACTGGAAGCTGCCATGTTTGGTTGGGGACTTAAGGTCAAAACGTGAGATAAGTTTCTCAATCAGCACCGCGAATCCCTGCAACCAAACTTTATGTGTAAACTTGTGGGAATTTTCATAGTTGCACAACTCAAAGATTTCTTAATGTATGGCTTTGTCTTCAAGTTCCTGAATGTGAGACCATTTTATGTACATTTAGTCTCATCTCTGCACACAAAGTCAGTGGGATCATGGAGACCACAAAAATGTGGGAAAATATTTTACTCTTAGTGTCGCTGACAGTAATATTAGGTGCAGGTATTTTTTCAAATATCAAAATGTTATCAATTTCTGAATGCAGTACATTTCCCGTCAAATGACTCAAGCACGATGTGTGTGTAACTTAGCCCACAATAATCTGTTGTTATTGTGTTGTAGGATCGTCAATGACTATGCGACCCTCAAGACCGGGCCCCCCACGGTATCCAGTGTCAGTCGCCAGCTCCACTCCACTGTCTGGGAGGTGGATTTTGCCCCCAGACCAGACGATATCATCTGGTGAGTACACTGTGCCAAATGTGTTTTGATTTTATTGGTGAAACTGCAAACTACATGAGGAGCCATAATACTGGTAACTATAAGTCCAAGTCAGAAGGATTCTAGTTTGTCACAAAAATGAGAGAGTTTTGTATTTTATTTTTTTTATGATGATTAATTTCATATTCATTTATATACAGATAGAGTGATAGATATATACAGTTAGGTAGATCTAGATAGACAGTGGATAGACAGATGGATAGACGGATCAATAGAGAGGTAGATATAAGCTTGATAAATAGATTAATAGATGGGTAGATACATAGATAGCTAGAGAGATAGATAAACAGATAGATTGATCAATAAATAGAGATCTAGATAGATAAATAGATAGATCTATAGAGATATAGGTAAATAGATAGACGGACAGATAGATAGATTGATAGATAAATTGATAGATAGGTAAATAGATAGATAGATAGATAGATAGATAGATAGGTAGGCATGTACATACTTCTCCCATGATGGTTAACCATACACTACATTGTCATATGTATTTCTGACGAGAAAATGTAAAAACACCCGTCCATCTAATGCAATATCTTAAGGCAGGTAATTGGTTAACTTGTGTGTTTTCATACCTTTTGCAGGGAAAATTTATCTATCAGTCCGTATGTGTGGTGGATCAGCGTTATCTTGATAAATATAGGTAAGTGAATAACTGAACCAATTTGATATCTTGGCATATTTTTCAGTATAATCACCATTTATGAAAATGTTGTTTGCTACTTGAGCAATTTCATAAATTACATTTGAGAGCGCTGCACAATTTGCCAAGTGAGACATTATTCATTATTTATTTATACACTGTGTTTGTTGTTTATCTACACATCATGTTAAAACTGAGTTTTGTAGAAATGGAGTATTGAGTTTAACCATCAAAACAGTGTATGGGGCTTGTATGCATACTGTTACAGGACACAAGGTGAGTGAATATTTACAAAAAACTCTCCAGGCAGTGGACTAATTATTTTATGTGTGGCATAACCAAAACACTGAACAGAAAAAGATGAAATAACTTATAGTGTCATGAGGCTTGTAATAAGACTTGGAAATCATGTTTTGCATTTTTTAAAAATTGTCCAATATTTATGTCTGTGTCCTGTTTGCAGCATTATTTGTGTTGCTCTTCTTCCTGACAACACCATCTGTTATCATGACAACGCTGGACAGCACTAACTACCAGTCTGCTTTTGCTAATGCCAGGGTGAGTCTGTTACAGATGTCTAGCCTCCTTACTATTAACCCTGTGGGGAGAGTGGGCCTGTAAAGAAGCCCAGTACATGGGACACTCAGAGGTGACCGGCTTCTACAGAATTTCAGAAAAAATATGTGCTAAATATTTAAGTCATATTTTACCATAAATTTATCACATAAAATATGCATTTTGATTAGTATTGATGAAGGTAATGTGGAATGATGCGTAGTTGTTTTTTTATTTTTTTTTTTGAAATTGTAAATCAATACATTTTTATTCCCTTGATGGTCAACATAATTAAAATTGCGGCTCCTCTCATTGAACGATACTGCTATTTAGCACTGACCCCATAGGATTAAACATAGAGGGCACTAGCATATATACAAAGAGTTTGCTGGGTGTAATGAACTCCTCCCCCACTCCCCCCCCCCCCCTCCCAATGAATTCTGAAAGATTTCCAAGGGAAAAAAAACTTCCACATTAACTTAACATTAATGTACTTTTAAAAGTGAAAGAAAATAATTATCAAGGAGATCACCCCAAAAATCAAAACTAAGAAGTGAAGGTGGGCAGGCCATCTAACAAGACTGGATGCTAAGAACACTAACCAGACATAGGTGGGCAGGCCATCTAACAAGACTGGATGCTAAGAACACTAACCAGACATAGGCAGGCAGAGTAGGCTTTGGGTGGATGACATCAAAGAATTTAGGGGTGTGACATTAATACATCAGGTACAAGATAGCAGGAGATGGAAAGTTGATGAGGAGGCCTTCCTCCAGCATTGGTCAGATCGATATATGTACTTTACTTTGGGCACTGAAACACACTGTTTTCTTCAATTAATTGTTATAAATACAAATGAAATATATGAAATATAACTGCGTAAAGAAAACATGACAAAGATATTATGTAAAGAGGGGAGGGAAAAACGTAATTAATAAGTTGTTAAGTTGTATTGGTACATTTATTTTGAATCTAACAATCTGTTCTTGTTTTTCCCTCCAGTCACCGTTCTTGTCTCAATTCTTGCCAACCCTCCTCCTATGGACCTTCGCTGCTCTTCTCGTCCACTTCTAGTCATCTACTCCAGCTACTACTTTGAGTTTCACTGGACCCGCACCAAGCTCAACCACACCATCATGCGCAAGACGTTCATCTTCCTCCTCCTCATGATCCTAATACTGCCCTCGCTTGGTCTGGCAAGGTATAGTTTAAATAGCAGGTTGATGGAGCAAAGTGAAAAACTGTAACATTTGTTTTCAGTTTGTCTATCCGGTCTTATTTATATGATGCAGAGGGTTTGCTCACAAATGCACAATTTTTATGCCCCGCCGACAAAGTCTCGAGGGTGCATTAAACGTTGCACCTGTCCGTCCGTCCTTCTGCTCGTCCTTTCGCCTGTCCTTCTGTCTGTCCCCCTACATGCAAATTGGTTTCGGCACACTAACTTCACCAATATCTGACGGATTTTGAAAATTAGTGGTGTGTGGGTAGATCACACCAAAATACAGGTCAAGTTCGAATACAGAGTCTGCTGGTCAAAGGTCAAAGGTCACAGCTGATGCACATTGGTTTCCACATGATCAATAAGGAATGCTACTGATTGCGTTAAGCGGGGGCATTCTTGTCCTGTGGACACACCAAATTTCTAGTAATTGATAAAATATATTATTTGCAAGTGTACACTAAATTCATAGAATTGTAAATTTGGGAGTGATAATTTAATTTTATTCATTTATTCTTCATTCATCATTCATCGATTCTTTATTTATGTTCGCGTGACGTGCAAGGAGAGACTATGAAATCACTTTTCTGTATGTAGTATGTAGTATGTAGATGTAGTATGTCGCTCATTTTGGTTAAAGTTTCGTAAATGACTGTCAATTGAAAAGTTGCTTCAATTCAAACCAAACTTGGTAACAATGATCATGTGGGACTAAGGTAATTGGGTCAAAGGTCGTGCAGGGGTCATCTGGGTCATCTAGAGGTCAATTGTCATGGAACGTACTAGTTCTTAACCCTAATAAGACTGGGGTATTTTGAGGCTGGAAAGAGACTGGGGGCGGGCCTAAAGGCCCCCCCTTCAGATCTCGGCCGTTGATCGCGCGGATCGCGACGAAAGTCGACACACACGTCACCCATGACATAATCTACAGAAGTTGTAATTTAATTGTTCAAAAATTAGTCAAACTTATTTTTAATTAATTAATTAGGCTAATTATGCATGAAATTAAATTGCTGCAAATCATTAAGTAAGAGCCCTTGAAGTGCTCATTTTTTGTTTAAAGACTCTTTGCGAAATCTGATTGGAGGCACATAAAAAAAATTTGGCATCAAAATGTTTTCTTATGTATTTATATTGTTTGAATTCTATGATTTTTTTTTTTCGAACTTTTGTTTTTATTGTTTTTTCAGTGGAAATTTTCGGCGACATTATTCGGTCATAAACAGCATAAAATTAATTAATTTCAAACATAAAAGTAAAAATAATCATACCATTTAAATTGGGCTGAAAACACAATTTGCATTGAAATAAACACCAATTTCATGTTTTGAGCGATTTTTGTGACATGCCAAGTACGAAAAGTTGCGTAATTCGGAACGAACCGGGTACCTGGCGTCGCAAATTTGCTTAAAAGATGCGCAAGGACTCCAATAGAAAATCAGTGTGAAACCTAACGCGCCCCATAGCTCTCGCGGCTTAAAAATATCGTAGCAAAAAATGTTGAGGGGGCCTTTCAGGCCCCCCCAGTCTTTTAGGGTTAAAGTATTGTTTAAACTTTCGCTCATTTTCCTTTTTGTGCACAATTTTGTCAACACTTGTACAAAATGATCCTTGGGTAATACCCACAATGGTGAGAATTGTGAGTCAAAGTGCATCTAGGTCAAAAGTCAAGATATGAGAGCAGGGCGTAACATGCTCTCATTAACTTGTGTTTGGCCATCAATTGCCTGTTCACACCTTGGTACATAATGATCCTTAGGTACATGCCACATTGTGTTGATGAGGACTGATGACGGTCAAAGCGTTAGGGTCAAAAGTCAAAATGAAGACCATTGCGTTTCATTCTTTATTTCTACAATCAATTGATTCACACTTAGTACAAATGATTCTTGTGTATACCGGCATGTGTTTGAGAGGATAGTGAGAAGGTCATCTAGGGTCAAAAGTTAAAATAATGTATTCCTTGCATCATTTGTCAACTGGATCAAACAATCATGGAAAATACCTCGTGTTTACTGTTGAGAGATGGAGAGGTCAAAGTCATCTAGGGTCAAAAGCATATTGCATGTTATTGATCGCGAAATCAGGCGAAGACTCGTGTTTGTGAACCACCTTGTAAATTAACCTATTTATCTCTTTATTTATTCATTTATTCATTTATTTATTTATTTAAGTATTTTTTCATATATTTTATTTTATTTTATCAATTTCTTTTGTGGCCTGTCAGGAATTCCAGAAGTGGAACAAGTACTAGTCATTTTATCAAAATACAGTAAAAGACCAAATAGAAAAACCTTTTGTGGATTCTAGATAAACTTATTTTTAAGTCTTATCAATTGAAAGAACATGCTTATGTGTTTTGTTTTGTTTTGGTATAGTATTGCATAAACTGAAGTCCACCGTACACTACACGATTTTCCGTCGCACGACTGACCGATTTGGATCTGAAATAAATGAGTGTGTAAGAAATATAAGAAATATAAGGGTTTTTTTTAAAATTTCGGATCCAAGTTGGTCAGTCGTGTGACGGAAAATCGTGTAGTGTGCGGTGGCCTTAAGGAGACAAAAATTATTGAAAATCACAACAGGTTCTGTAATGAGCAAACCAGGACATGTGAAATTTACTATTTAATCTGTCAACAACTTGGAATGTCCTCCAGTGAGCTTCCTTGTCAGTAAACTGCGGTTAAATATTAACCATCTTGAACAGGTGTTTACCCAAATGAAATTGAGAAACATACCAGTAAAGAATTGCTATGTATTGGTTTTGCACCTGAGTATGATTTATGTACATCATTACTTAAGGGTAAACTGTGCATATCATTATCTCTGATCCATAGTGAAGCTGAATTCAAAAAGGCTAGATTTGCTGCTCCTCTGTGATGTAGAAATTGCGAAAAAATCGCATAATTCACAGGACAACACAGAAAATGAAAATTTCTTAAGAAGTGCAGAGTGATGTATTTCTCATCTACACACCGACATAAATTGCGATAATATGAAAAGAATATAAACTTGCTATTTTGCTAAACCATAAAAAGGAAAACTCAGTGGACGGGAATCAACTGCAATCACTTCCTGTTTTATTTGGACTCAGTCTAGCATTTGAACTGCACTCATAGCTACATTGCTGCATTTATGCAAGTGTACAATGCAGGGAGAGAGCCAAGCTGGATGTAGAATTTATGGTATGATGACAGCAATGTTAATGGTTTTGGAAGAAATGGAAGAACATGGAAAATGGCAAAAATATGAGACAGAATTTTTAAGTTTAGAAAACAGAGGAATTATGTCCCTACCCATAGATTTATGCATCTCATATCAGGGTAGACCACATATTTAAATCTGATAACAATTGCAGAAATGATTGCATAGTTTTCCTTGATGAAATGATACCATAGATCTAACCTAGGCAGAAAACAAACGTGTTCTAATTCTTTACATGTACATTTCTCAGCTTTGATTTGTGTCAACACCTGTTCAGTAAGGTTAATTATTAATGATAGTCTTTTAACAATGATGCTCGTCTATGGACATTCCAACCTGTTGACAGCTTAAAAAGTACATTTCTAAAATTTGGAATAGATTGTACATTTCAAGTTGTTTACACTCTTAATTGCATATTTATTTACTTTCTAATTCTTTACTTGTACATTTCTCAGCTTTTAATATGTGTCAACAGCTGTTTAGTAAGGTTAATTATTAATAACCGTTTGTTAGCAATGATGCTCATTCGGATTTGCATTTCTACACAAGCATAATATGCAAAAACCAGAAGTACCTTCTTTAAATTTATTCAGTGTAATAAATATAGTTGCCTGTATATAAGCCAGAAATATTTTTGCAGTTGGTCTGTTACTTACCATAAGTAAAACTCAGAAATGTACTAGCAGAACATATTAGATTTGCACTAGGATTTCTGTATTTCATTTGCTGCTGAAATTTTTGTAATGGCAGTATAATTGTCAATGAAATAGCTTTCAATGGTCTATCAATTTATTCTAATGACAGCTAGGCATATTATGACTACCGTGAGATGTACTGTACATGTACAATGTCCAAATTGTGGAAAAATGTGAAACTGTATCGAGATGTAAAAAAGCATTATTTATTTGGATTGTCTGTCTTTTGTTCTGTACTAAGTCCATGCTGAAAAATATAGATCTTCACACAATTACAGGTTAAGTTGGAACAGTAGACAGATTACATTTTATGATCAGTAATTCAAAGCTTGAAGGTTGTATGGCAATATGTATTACAAATATTGTTTTACCTCACCTTTTTTGTATAAGTCAAAATGTGAATTTCAAAACTCATGTTTTTCCTTGCTATCGTAAGAACCACTATGACAAGAAGAGATATCATGTGTATCTAGTGTGAATGAAAAAACAAAACAATGCTGATTCAATCCTAAATATTTCAAATAAAAAAAGTATATATCATAAAATTTATATCAGGGAATGATAGCATGATCATTTTATTTTCATGTGGTACTTTGGTGATTCATATTTAGTCATGGATGACTGCTCAGCAGTTATTTTTGTAAAATGACAAAATTGTTGTCTACGTTTGTGTAGTTTGTATTACATTATGACATCGGCCAGATCATTCATAACAAAGCAACCAGTCACGCATGCGCACTGCAAACTAAAAACTTGGACAAAAACAATTTTGACAGGTTTTACTGACTTGATTGGTAAACAGTCATATACTATACAGAACAGATATACTATACTGAATAAATATACTATATGAGAGTAAAATGATTAATATCATTCTCTGACTTCAGTTTTATGATATATTTTGTGGATTTAGATATTTGGAAGTGAATCTGAGAGGTTAGTTTTTCCCCCTTTCTGTTTTTTGACTGGCACTGTACTTTGTACTTGGCAATTTCATGTGTTAAAGGCTGAAAGCCCAAGCTAGCAGGAATTGACAATGAGATAAAATGTAATGTATATGTGGAATGGAATTTGATATCATAGTCTGAGAGTATCAGTATTATACCACTACTTAATAACTGTGATTTTGATTTATCCTCATGCAGTGCCCAGGCCTTGTTTGAATACAGCTTGAAGAGTGTAGAAGAAATCAAAATGAGATGGGGGTAAGTGCATACTTATATTTTCAGTATTTTAGTGCTAGATATCAAGACAGAGAATTATTACAATTTATCTTCACCATGTCAATATTTTTCTCAATGAGACATATGTTCATTAAGGGCTATAACATTCTTATTGGGCAATATTATTATTTATGCTCCATATTGAAGCTGTTGGAGGAATAATGTTTCATTCCACTCAGTATCATCCAAGTTTTACAAGTACGTATTTGAGAATTCAATATGATTACGAAAGTGAAAAATGATATTGAATACAAGTCTTCATTGTTGTTTGCATGATTAAATTCTGTCACCTAGTGGTTTCCATCCACAATTTAATGAGAATTATATAGAAACTGGTTATTTTCAGCCTTGTTAAATTCAGTTGTAAATGTAAAGTGACTATTCACAATATCAAGATATGTAATTTTTTGGTTATTTTCTTAAAGAATTTGTGCAGGCAATTTGAAAGAGAAACTACCTTTTAAAACATATTTTCACATAGCTTGTACACAATAGTCAATCAGTTGAAACCAAATTGTGAGGAGCATTTTGTTCCCTTGTAATGTAATAATCTAATGGCATTAAAGATATATCACCACTGATCGTGTTAACCATTCATTCTCTCAAAAATTTTTAAAGAAGACCTAAACATCCTTGTTCTTTTGGGATATGAAAATCTGATTCCATCCACTAAATAAGTTCAGCCAAGTATAAATTTAGTATGTTAAGTATTTAGTATATTTAGTTTTATTTAGTATATTGTTATCAAATTCCTTGTTAAAAAATAATCCATACAATTTCAATATGTTGGTAATCTGTCCTATTATTATTATTATAATAATTTGGATATTATACCCCATTTATTTGTTTGTACTCATTGCAATGTACTTGTTACAGGTGCATTTTTCTACCAGAGAATGGAGCATTCTTTGTGAATTACATCATCACTTCGGCATTCATCGGTACTGCCCTCGAACTTATCCGCTTCCCAGAACTCTTCTACTATGGCATCAACATGTTGTGGACACGGTCCGAGGCTGAAAAGATCACAAAACGAAGTGTGAGTAAAATATACTTTTTTCCTGTGATAAAAGTAGCAGAATCATAGTCCTGAGATGCAGTCATTTAATGGACTGATTTCAGCCTTAACCCATTGGAGACTAAGTACGAGTTAACTCGTGTTGGGGCTATGCAAAATGTGTGTTATAGTGAAATCAAATCGTCTCCAATGGGTTAAGTAGCATTTAAGCCCAAAGGTTTAAGTATTCTGTGATGTTCCTGACAACACAGTCAACAAATGTATAGTTTGGGACAAACTTAGCCTGGGCTAACTTATCAGCTAGCTAGCCTAGTCCTGATATCAGATGTAAGCAGGCATTGGCTTTTCATGCAGGTATACAGGGGCGTACAAGGTAAAATGAGAAAAAAATATTCAAATATGTGATACTCACCTAAATTAATACAAAGTTGTTTTGAAGATTGAAGATTTGGATTGAACAAAGTTATTTGCACATCCCGCTTGTTTACTTAATTCTGATCTTGGGGATCCTTACTAGCTCTGGTCAGCTCTCAACTTTTGTCTTATAGTAAATTGGCACCATTTGAAAAAAAACACAACTTAAACATAGAATACGTCCTTTGTGCTTTGTTGGTGATATAAAATTGTTTCTGTGGAAGCCAATCTTATTGTGAAGGTGTCTGTTTTCTTTTTGTCTCTGCATCTTTTCAGCGAATGGCATATGAATTCCAGTATGGTGTACAGTATGCATGGGTTCTTACTACGTTTACCATCATTCTTGTCTACAGTATAACATGCCCTCTCATTGCTCCATTTGGTAAGTACCTTACAAAAGTGAGTACACTCTTGACAGTTCAGTCAATTTTAAATAATAGGCTAACATTGTAGAACTTCAATTAAAAAAAAATTGTCAAACTTTGATATTTGAGCTACATAGTAGTGTTTAAATGGACAAATAAACACCCTAGAATAAAAAGGTTTGGAAAGTTATGCTGCCAATGGGAAGATGTAGATGAATAAACAATTACTACTCCAGTGGAGGATAAAATAGCCTAGATCTACACACAGTATATGGGAGGAAATGGGTGGGTGAATCCGGTCAAATTAAGTGCTTGTAGATTTTCACTTTTTAAAACACTAAATCATCATTTTGAAATACAAGTTTTTCAGGGCTTCATTTTTAGACCTTATCAAAGACACTTTTGAGCATGGAGAATATGTAGCTCACATTTTTTAAAATTGTGGTTAGTGTTAGCCTGTGGCTTTAATCACCACCTCACTTTCTAAGCAATATTTGAAGTGCTTACCAAAGGTCTATTACAGAGGTAACAGTTTGTGAGTTAAAGTAACATAGAGCCAAGGGGTCATTTAACGTATCTGCCAAATTGTGATTTTTCTTCTAACTACAGTGCACTCCTTTTACCCCAAGTGGACTGGGCTGTTTTGAGTACCCCCCCCCCCCCCCTCTAAGCTCTTGGGGATGAAATGTCCAAAGAACTTCTGGGAAAATTTGGGTTTCTGTATATTATCTCAAACCAAATTCAATGGTGTAATTTGCTTGCATCAAATATGCAATTTCAGCAGTGGTGAAAATACATGTAAATTATGTGATAATGAAGGTTAATTTTTTTTGAAAGTGAGAAATCTTTCATTTTATGTTTATCTTAGGGGTATAAAAAATGGACGTTTACAGCACCACTCAAGAATTTTGTCCAAGTGTTCTAAAATATAATTGTTTGTTAGCTCCAAGTCTCCGTGTAATTATTTTGGTATCACCTCAAACTACTTCTATGAACTATTCAATGATGGTGACTGTTAGAACCATAAAGGATTGTCCAAATCCACAGTTTTACTGAGGTTTCTACGGAACAGTTGTCAAAGGCCTCCTGTTTCACATGAATCATCACTATCTTTGCAGCTGTTTTTCTCCACTTTCCTGATAATGGCTTGGGTGATAGTCCAAATTTGTGAGCAGGATTTTAGATGGGTTTCCTTCATCTAACTTAGATGATTTATACCTCATTTTAAATCTTAGAGTCTCTTCTTTAAGACTGTGTGAAAAACACAATTTTCTTCCCCCAACTTATGGTGCGTCTTGTGGTGACAGGTCACATATGCTATGCTAACAAATTTTGAATAAAATTTAAAATGTGGATGTGGAGGTGGATGGAGAAAATCAGCTGGATTGAAAGAGTTGGCAATGAGAAGGCATTGTACAGAGTGGGGAGGAAAATTAATAAATTTGATCAAGACCTGTAAAGACAGACAAAATAAATGGATAGGACGTCCTTTGACATGACGGAGAGATGCAATTGAGGGAAGGCTGGAAAGGAAAAGGTCTGGAGGGAGGAAAAGAACAATGATTTGGGATAACATCATATGAAGAATGTCATACAAAAGGCTAAAGGAAAATGGCCCAGGACAGACAAAGATTGATGGTTTCTGTGATATTAAACCTGCTGAAGAGCAATACTCAATAGAAATAGAAGATTATATGAAATAACTAATCATCATTTTATTCTTGCATTTGGTTTGCTAGGTTTGGTGTACATCACATTGAAGCATCTCGTAGATAGGTACAACATCTACTTTGCCTACATTCCATCTCGCATCCACAAGGGCATTCATCAAAGTGCCATCAACTTTGTCATCATCGCTGGTATGCTGCTCCAGCTATCAGTCCTCTTCTTCTCAGTACTTAGACTTGGTAAGTTTTGTTTGTCTGTCTGTCTGTCTGTCTGTATATATTGGTATGTATTTCATCCTGTTTGGTGGTGTTTTCTTATGCTTTTTTTTCTCAGAATGCAAACTTGGCATATTTTTAGCTCATGAGCCAAAGCACAAGTGAGCCATAACAACCGCCTTTTGTTCATCGTTCATCATGGGCTGTGTGTAAACTTGTTACATTTTCATCTTCTGTAGAATGCCTGATTGAATGTAGAACCACAACAGGCTAAAGTCATTCTCAGGAGAAAGAGATCTAAAGTTGTTTGACCCAAATCCCCAAGGGCCAAACTAGATGATTTCATACATCTTCTTTATATCCAGATATACTTCAGCCTAGTCATTTTGTGTTTACATACCTCAATCAAGAGTGAGGAATAAAAATTACTTATAACAGTGCCCATTGTTGCCCTGTTTAGCCTATAAGGGGTAACAGGTTTGGGGAGGGGAAGGGTCGAAGAGAATAATTCACATTTTCACCTTCTGCTTTGAACTACATGATTCGATTTAGTTCAAACTTGGCAATAATTATCCTTATGGAAAGGCAATTCAAAGTTGCTCAAATGGTACATCTTTCCCTTGGGCCAAAATTAAGTTGTTTACTTTCATCTTCTGTAGATCTGGAAGTAGTACAGCCAAGTGATACTGTTTTTTGTTTGAAAAATTTTATTTTCTGCATTTCATATCTTCTTATGGTAACAAAAACATAAAAAATAACAGTTCAATTTAAACAAATACAATTCAGAAAACAGTTGATACAATACAAACTGAATCAGTTTTTGTTAACCAAAACTTTAATATATTTACATGTATATGACTGAAATATAATAATAACTTAATTTACAATACATTTTACGATATATAAGATGGATGCAGGAAGCTGCCGTTTTAAGCAGAGCTTGAATAGATGGACAGCTAAAGTAAATCTGTATTTCTACTGTAATTCTTGAATATATATAAAGGTAGAGATGGGCCATATTGGAGTAGATCCAGTTTTACATGTACCAAATTACTTGTATTACGCAGATGTGGTGTCCATGCAGGCTTGTGCAGGTGATAATGCGCAAAGGTGTTGATGGCCAACTTTTACTTCCGAGGAAGCGATTTTTGTAGGAAATATAAATATTGTGATTGTGTGAAGATACCTTTATAGGTGAACAGTAAAATGCTGTTCATGACCATTCTCAAGGTGTTTTTATTGGGCCTGAGAGCAGAATAACAGATTTTGAAAGAAGGCAGGGGCCAAGGGAAAAAAATCATATTGCCATCATCTCTTTAAAAACAGATGATCATATTTTAACCTAACTTGGTATTAATTATTTGTAAAGCAAGGGATGGAAAGTTATTAAAATTGTTGATATGGCCCACATGGGTGCCAAGATACTGAAGGAACACCACAAGAAGGGTTCTTCAAACTCAAGTGAGCATTAAGCCCCCTCAGCCTCGCATTTAACTCACCTGAAACAAAGCATTAGCTGGGCTAATGCGATAACTTTTCATCCATCTTTTGTCACCCATCATGTGTCTTCTTTAAACTGTGCACTTTTTTTAAATTCTTCAAAAGAGATCTTTATAAAATCTGAGAGAAATCAGCCATAAGATATCTAATATTAGTTAAATGGAAGATATGCTCCTTTACCAAAGGCCACCAAGGGCAGTTTCCTCAATGGAATATTGGGAATCATATCAAGAAATATGTAATGTTGTCAATTTATACAAAAAAATAATAATTAATATGGCCACGTGGTGTGTAGATACATACCAAAAAAGTTTAACAAAAGTTGTATTATCGTAGGGGTCCCTTGTTTGGCTTTATAGAGAGGTAAATGGTTGTAATGCTGGTGGGGGGAGAGTTTCAGGGGTGGTGGATACTGAAGTGGGTTGAGCAAAAGGGGAAAGATGTATATTTTCAATATTTTCTCCAAAGTATATCAATGAATTTTGATCAAACTTGGCAGGAATAATGTGTTTTGTATCTTGTACCTGTAGATATAGTATTGTCCCAATAGTCATCTGGTGACCATGTCCTGTTTTCATTACTGACAACTCATGATGTCTGTGGACCTTGAAAGTTATGATTTTGAATTAATGTTAGGTTTGATTTATGTGAATCACACATTGTTTGAAAATTTGATGTAAACAGCCTTCAAACGCCATCAATGATTCAGTATTATATCAGAGTTACGTGTATTTTCTGTCAGAGATTGTGAACTGAAATGAATGTTGCGCATGTTACAAGGTCACTTTTGCAAATAGCGTAGAGAAACTAAAGTATAACAATTATGATATAATAGTTATGATGTTGATGATGATGATAATGATGATGATGATGATAATGGTGATTATAATGGTGACTGTGACAGTGGTGGTGATGGTGATGGCGATGATGATGATGATGATGATGATAATGATGGTGATAATATAGTTATCAATAAAAAATTTACAACAGAAATTTGACAAATTGATATAAAGCTGTTTGTATGGTATATTATGACCACACTTATGCAGATGAAAATTGTTTTCTACCTGATTCATCTAGTCTAACATAGTCATATTTGAGCATTCTTAACTATTTATTAAATTTTTGCCGAACAACCTTATCTCCCGTCCCTATTCTTCCAAGAAATGTACTGGTGTGTCTGGATGTGCATTAGTGTGGCTGTATATATGTTTGTTTATTGTGCAGTTATTTCTGAACATCATGCATCACATATTTGATTCCAATGCGTTTTCAGTAAAAAACTTGATAAACACTGTAGCAAAGTATATAGACACATGCTATATTGTTTCATGTGCTAGATGGATGTACGTGTACTGTAGTTACATGAAATTACAATATTCATAGAACATATTTCACTCATTATGGACACTATTTTATATGTGGAAGCTCCATTTAAAATAATTGTCAAACATTGCTATCTGACATACGTGTATCTAACAATGTATGTATGGACAAATAAACATGTTCCCTAGAACGCATAAATATGAATGGATAAAGATCGGCACATGAATAATTGTTTGTGGACAAAAATTTAGTCTTTGGGGGAAGCTGGAATGTTCGCTCAATTATTTTCACTTTTTAGAGCATATAATGATCGTTTTGAACTGCATTTTTTTCAGGGCTTCATTGTTAGACCTTATCAGAGACACTGGTAGCATGGGGAATCATGCAGCTCAGATTGTTTTAAACCAGAAACATTGTTATGCGATGTCTTTAAGTGATGTCATTACATTATTACATGTATGCATGTACAATTTGAAATGTTACATCATCTTCCAACAATATATGTCTGAACATTTGATTGTCATCTGAGGAACGATCGTTCGAATGTCGCTAATTACACCTAATTACCTCGGTAGTAGGATTACGTGATGACAATCCATCAATAAAGCGTTGGTGCATGACCTATCATGTGTGACGTAAGTACAATGGACCTGGCCATTAAAATTGGTCATTTGAATATTGACTAATTTAAAAGGGTTCTCTCGTCGATCATTATGTCATCAACTGTGTGGGAGCATAAATGGAACCGTCATCTACTGGGAAAATATGTTTTAAGATTGCTGCATCTAAAGGTTGAAATACCTTTGGCATATAAGAACTCATCGACCCTGGGCTTAGCTTATTTTACACTATTTAAGTCTAGTAATACATGCACATTAATTTCATTTTTCAAAATTTATTAAACAGGCAGACACTCTCTGTTGCCACCTGGTGATGTGTACAGTAAATTACTGGACTTTTTTGTATTGTAGAGCCTAGTGAAGGCCTCTACATTGTGATTTTAAAAGAAAAACAAAACAGATTCAATTCTTGCTATCAACAATAGGATGTTACTAGCAATAGGGGGCACTATTCCCCAAACAGTACACATGTGTGCGCATATGCAGATCACACAGTGGTTTAACTGGTGTAGCTTCCATAGACATTATACAGGGACGTCTGCAAAATCCATGATTTTACTAAATAAAACCAGCGGGTCAAAACTTGCTGTATGATTTCATGTGATGTTTACAGGTAGCATCAGAATTTGTTAAGTATGTATGCAACAAATTTTAACTCTTAACATGCCAAAGTCGCAAATATACACCACTCAATACATACAATGTCAATGGAGCTGTAATTTCTGTGGCATGTTAAGAGTTAAACATGCCTTTTTACGGGACTTTTCAATCTCAACCGATGTTAATGAATGGAAACTGGAGATTTGTTTGTCCCATGTTCTCTTCGAAAAGCATGCCCTCTACTGCCAAACATCCTATTGTCAATAGTAGAAATTCCATATCTCTCATAATCATAACTGATTTCAGGGAATAATAGTATACTTAATTTACTTTCATGTGATATAGTTTGTACTGCATAATGACATTTGCCACAGCACTCACCATAAAGCAACCAATCATGCATGAGCATAAATGTTTATCATGTTCATACCAATAATATCCTGCACCAAGTCGGAACCTAACTTTGGGCCTCTTCTCAGAAGGCAAGAGAAGCATACTCCATGATGTGGTTGATTATACTTTCGCTTTGAGATTATGTTTTTCTTTTCTTTTTTCTTTTTTTTTTGGAGGGGGGTTGGAGGAGGGGGAGGGGAGTCACTAGCCTTCTGAATTATATCTTGTCTACCATCTGCCCTCTTGGGTTATTCAATAACGTATTGAAGTTCATTTCCTAGGCGTAGGATTGAATTACATGGTGAATTGATTGCTTTGTGTTGGTACGATGATACGACCGGTAAATCAGAGGATCAGAAGCAGGAAAACAATCAAGTTATTGGGGGGGGGGGGATAGATTATCCTTTCTGTATCTATGAGGAGATCTGTCGTTTGGATGATCATAACTAATATGACAAAATTGGCTGATTAAATGGTGTACCGGTGAACCTTATATCTTATATCAGTAATCTTATTTTTCTAGTTTTGTGCAGAGATTCATGTTGTATGTGGACACATTTATTAGTTCAGTTCTATTTCTTAAAAGACCTGTTTTTTGCAATGTAAAAAACAATAAAAAAAAATAAATAGGTTTGGAAAACAAAATGTTTGAGTTTTGAGTGAAAGTGCATATCACCTTATAGTTTTCAAGGAAAAGCATAATGGCTCTGAACAAGCTTGTTCTAATTTTTTAACTGTAAAAGTGGAATTTCAGTGTAGTCTCAAGTTAGGCATAATGGCTCAATTATGGCCATGTATATATCCTGGATTGGGTCGTTACTCACAGACATGAGCAATATTACCAGCCTGGATTATGATAATATCAATTATACAGCAAAAGTGTATGGTATATTGTCTATCTCAATCGTTTTTAAGAGCCAAACATGAATGTATATTATGTTGGGTTAAAGAGGAAAAGTATCACATTGCCTTCCATAAATGCATGTGATGTGGAAATTTAGGTGGCATCAATTTAGGTTAGATTACATGCACATAGACTTTATGGTTGTGAACTTATGAGATTAATTGGTATAGCCACGTTGATCAATTTTTGGATGGGAGGGGCAAAAGTAAGAAAAACATCAAAATTTTTGGTGTGCTCCATGCATAAAATTGCATTATAAAATTACAATTATTGAAAAAAAATTATGGCTTTGCAGTGCACCCCAAATATTTCCATGGGGGTGAAGTGCAGTCCCCTAGCTTTTGACGCCCCACCCCCTTTCAGGATTGATGGCTTCTGTTCTTTCTGATTCCGTTTAATAATAGAAATATAAGTCTAGTGTAAAAGATGTATTCTGCAGCACCTGCAAAGCAAGTATCAACCTTCACATAGCATTCTTGACTTTGAGCCAATTCAAGAGATAAAGATATTTTTCTTTTTTCCTTTTTTTTGGAGGGGGGGATGCTGGTGGTTCTGATTGGCAGCATTCAGAAACTCATGATACTGTAGATACTGTATTTATTATGTTTGCAATATAATTATGCTTGAATCCTACAATATTTATGAAAGTATTCAATGACACATTACATCTACAGATCAACTTACAATTAAGAAATTCATAAAATCCCACCCTAAGCCCTAAATCCGTGGGTAGTATCCGCGGGAAATGATTCTCTAATTCAAGGATATTGGGTGATGAGGGTGTGAATAGTGGCTTCTTCTTAATATAATGACTAGTTTGTAGGTTTAAGTGGTGTGCAATGTGTGTATTAAAGGGTGTAGGGGTGATTTTGAACATCTGTCATGGGGGGGGTGGGGGTGATTATGAACACTGTGAATAGATGAAAATGCTTCATATTTCGTCTTCTACCCAAATTTTCATTTACACGTGATATACCGTAGGAAGCCAGAATATGCTGTCAGGCTGTACAAAAATTGAAAATTCAAAATAATTAGCATTTCTTGAAATGCCAGGATAGATTAATGCTTTGAATAATGATTAAGAAAACGCGCAGAGGTGTTATTGAATAGTTCTAACATTTCAGCATGATAATTTGAAGAAGATAGACTTATGGCCTTGATTGGGCTGTGATATTTGAGTGCATATTATTTAGATCATATTGATATACAGATGATAGAGCTTAGTTCATACCTCGCATTGAAAATTCATCATAGTATGCATATTTTGCATAATATTGATGTGCAGATGGTGTTTTGCAAAATGCCAGTGACAGTGCCTATGAATGTTCAAGTATAATCATGTTATTCCTTCAATTTGAAAAATAACTTTATAGAATTTATTGGTTGTACTTTTAAATAGGAGTAGAATGAGCAAAATGATAACATTGTTTAGGGTTTTTAGTCATCCGGACCCGAAGAGGCCCCGAATGAGCATTATGCCCATGCGTGTGCGTCCGGACGTCCGTCGCCGTTAGCGGCGTCCGTAAGGCCGTCCACAGTTTGATAAAGCTCTCTCTCTCACTTCTTCTCTCGCATTCTCACCGATTTTTGTATTCTGGATTGTTTCATATGAAGTAGGGCTAGGTGGGGGATTTAAACACTTCTAACACAGAATCGTGAAATTCATTATATTTTTAAATGTAATAATGCAAATTTATTCGAAAATCACAAAAAATGGCTATCTTCTCCTTCAGTTTCTCAAGCGCGATTTTGATTTTGATTAGCTTTATTTGGGTAGGGCTGAGTTATGCACATTAAACTTCTACGAGCAGAATTTGAAATTATACCCATTGATTAACTTATGGTATTATGCAAATGTATACCCCCCGCCGCCATAAAATCAACAAAAAATTGGCTTCATTTCCCCACATTTCTTGACCGATCTTTTCAATTCTGTTTGTTTGATCTGATAGGCTAGGTGGGGCGCTTGGCAAGACTATCGTCGCACATATAAATTTTGGAAATTAAATCAATTAATGCCAATTTAAAATTAAATCAATTATTGCAAATTTATTGCAAATTTTTCGAAATCGGACAAGAAATGCTTCCTTCTTACATTCTCAAAACACCAATCTTTAATTGTGATTCTCTTATTTGGTAAAGCGCTGAGTATGCACATTAAACTTCTACAACAGAACTTTGATTATACTCCATTAATCTAATTAATGGTAATTTATGCAAAAATTAATCACAAAAATAGACCACAAAAATTTTGCTTCTTCTCTCACATTTCTTGAACCGAACTTTTTCATTGCTGTTTGTTGATCTGATAGGGCTAGGTGGGGGCTTCAAAGATTCTAACACAAAAATTGTGAAATTAATACAATTATGCCATAATTTAAAATTAATCAATATGCAAATTTATGCAAATTTTATGTAAAATCACAAATAAAGATATAAAAAAAATGCTTCTTCTCATTCATTTCTCAACAATTTTTGGATTTAGTTTTGCTTTACTCTGGTAAAGCTAAGCCTTGGTACACTAACTTTCTAGCCCAGAATTTTTAAGCAGTGTTGCTCCATTAATTAATTATGGTAAATTTATGCAAATTTATTTCCAAAAAGTAACAGAATTTATTTCAAAAGTTCTTTTGATTCCATAATCAAGTACGCTCTATTAATTTGGTTCCACTTCAAATGTGCTTTTTGCCCAACAACAAAAATCAGTATGGAAGCCCGGAAGGGATCCAGGGGATGCTAATCATATAAATCGTTATTATTATTATTTTTTAATATTAATTTTTTTTTTTTTCATGTCCCTTCCAGGGCATGAAACTAATATTTTTTCACGCGTTCCGAATTTTTTTATATTCAATGTTCCTTCCGGGACATCAAATTTTAATCTTTCACCGCAGTATAAATTGTAAGGCGCAGACATGAAATTTCGGAAAATTAAATAATGGGATTGTTGCGAGATGCCGGATGAGCGCATACTGTCATTGACGGTTTTCTAGTTATCAATCTATTAATTAACCATTCAGGCTACAGACAGTGTGTTTAATCTACCGGGAAGTAAAAGAATGTCAGAATTAAAGTCAAGGTTCCACCTGACGTCAAGTTGGTTTTGATAATAAGGCAGAACAATAAAAGTTGGCAGGCAAATCCACCAAGAATAGCGGAGTTATGAAGGTTTAAAAGTTTTTAAATTTGTGACGGTCACATCGAGCAGCCTCGTCCATTGTCCATTAAATAATAAAATTCCATAAAGTGTCCATTTTCTTCAAGTAAAAAAATTATGTTACCGTGCACATTCAATAATATAATTTAGAAACATTATTTAATACCATGCTGTCTTTGAAAAGAAAAACCATTGGCAATTATCATTACCAAATAAAAATGGCAATGTTATTGAATTAATATTACAGTGACATATGGCGAGTAGCTGCTCGTATGTGACAGTCTACAAAATTAAAACTTTGAAAGTTCATAACTCTGGCTATTCTTTGGTGAATTTTCACCAGAAATTCATTAATATGGTTTCTCTCGGATTGTTTTGCTTTTATTAAAACCAACCGTTGACATCAAGGGTGAACCTTGCCTTTTAAACTGGTTAAAGACACTATATAACACTGTCGGAAGACACAATTTAAAAAATTGTCGAACTTTGGCATATGTGACATATCTGACATGTTTGATGGACAATAAATCACCTTAGAAAGCACAAAAGTTCGGACAGTTGATGCTGTCACTAGTACAATAATGTGCAGATACAAATTGGCACATATTCCTCTATCGGGCGATAGGAAATTCTTGGCAACACAGCAGTCTATGGGGAAAAGCTGGAATGGTCTCTCATTATTTTTACTTTTTTAAAGCACTTACTGACTTTTAAACTGGCAATTTTATATCAGGGCTTCATTTTTAGACATGTCAGAAGACACTGGTAGCATGGGGAATCAATGCAGCTTCATATCAAGAATTTTTAAACTGGAAACCTGTTATAACAGTGCCTTTAATGTACATAGTGATATCTGCTCACAAACGACTTGAAATTAACAATATATACATCAAGGCAGTATTTGATGGAATTGATGTTACTCCTGATGTTTGTAGTGACAGTGTTCTACTTTTTAGGAGATTAATGAACAAATTGTAGGAAAAAATGTATCCTAAATAAAACAAAGTTTGCCTTTAATGTTCATGGACCCAAAGGAAAAGTACATTTGCAATAACTTATCCTCTGAAACATAACCTTGGGAAGAGATGCTAGATGACAAGTTAGATCTAACCGGTTACTGAGGCAGGCAATGTTTCGTTTAATAATTAATCGACATGGATACATCCGTGCAGCTGGTGCAGCTCGCAAATTAATAGAATTACATTAATCATCCATGCATGGACATGTGTATCAATGCTTTGAAAGGAGTTGGGAGGGGCAGTCCCATAAAAAGGCAACTTCATGCTATTTGTCGTATGAGAAATGTACACTATCAAGTGCATCATTCTATTTCATAATTGAATATCTAGAAATGTCTGACTTACTGAATTTAAGTGACTGTACTTTCTTTTGTCGTAAGTAGTAACATTTGGTTTTTAAAGCTCTAGTATTTGTATTGTTGGGTGTAAATTTCCAAAATTGTATTCCAAGCCGACGTGTAAGAGAAGATCACATTTCTTATACAAATATCATAATTATTGATTATCACTAAACGTACGTGTAAATCTTACATTTTGTGTAGCACTAGAAGGGTAATTTCAAGTGTAACATGGTGGCATATAAAACTGCAAACATATTAAATACCTGTTCAAATTTCAGCTTTCTTCAGCTTTCAGGTTTTTTCAATATTTCTTACTTCGGATTTTGCCTGATGGAAGAGACAAAAACGTTTCTGTACATACAGATATTTAACCCCAATGAAGACCAAAACTTTAAAGAAACAAAATCAAGATAAAGTGATAACTGACATCTCTATGCCACTAGTTGATGTTGATTTTATAATATTTTTGGTAAGATTGCATATGCAATAGTTTCTAATTTAAGTCATTTGTGATATATTTATCACAACCATACAATACATATATACAATACATACAATATATTCAGGATGTATAACCAAGAGGTTACATATATTATTCCCATGACATACCAAACTGGATATTCCATACTGCTTGTGAAATATGTTTAGCAAGATTCATGGGCAATCAAAATAAATGTGAATCATTTTATTCCATAAATTGGTTCATCTAATGTCAAATAAATTCTTGTAAATGGGCTTTGTGTAGGTACATCTGCACTGTATATTTTCAATTTGAATCAGCTGTATTTTCCACATGTATATTGTGATGCAGTACCTAGTAAGTAATATTCACAAACATTGGAATTACTGATGAGAAATTTGCTGTAAAAAATACCGAATAAGGTTTTTTTATATGAATAATGGTGATTTTTTTTTAGATCCTTGTCTGATAAAAATATTAAATACTTTATTAAAAAATAAACAAATGGAAGTGAAATAAATGTATAAATGTATTCAACAGAGCTAGAAGCGGAAAGACTTAGTTGAAATGACAAAATACATTTTTTTGTCAGCAGAGGTAAAGACATGCTGACATTTTGAAAGGAAAAAAAAGAAATGAATACATTGTAAACACCGAGTGGAATATTAAAATGCTAGAAGGAAGATGATACATATTAACTAGAATACAGCATAAAAAGACAGAAACACAGATCAGGGGGTTTTTTGGCAGCACAGTGCAGTGATTTGTATTGATGCAGGAAATTCTGAGGGTACATGTGGATGAAAAAAAAAATAGTTTCTACTTATAGTCATCATTTTTGCTGAATATTTTATGATGTTTTATCACCAGAAATTCCCTATCTCTCTATTCAGAGGCAATATATTCATTCAACATCCAACAGCATGTATCAGCATGTATCTAGTTTATCCGAATAGTTGTTTTCAACACCTGTTTGTAGGATTTGTTACCAAATCGGTCTTACCCGTTTTTCACATTCGTAGCAAACTCAATCAGTCACTTTTTAATCTCCAGTCCACGCCAGACTCATGACATTTGTCTCCCGGCAAGTCGACAAATGTGAATGGTTTTATATTACGCTGGCTGGATGCAATCAGAATGGGATATGAACTGCGAAAACCATGTCTGGCAAAGCCCAGGCTATTAGGCTTGGCATTGAAATGTCATTTTGGTTCCCAGGCTTCTGGGGATCAGGTGTATGTGTGTCCGCTTTGAGTGTGTATTTGTGCAAATGAATTTCAAAGATATTACGTGTTTGTTGTGCACTTTATTGCGTGGGATGGGCACAAAGGACGGCCTTCGCCAGTTGACAAGATACATATTAAATTGGTGTCATTTCCCTGGATGTGCCGACTTTGTAATGTGCTAGCACATGAAGATGTGGAAGTAGTGAACATGTGTGTGTGTGTGTCTGTGTTTGTGTCTGTGTGTGTGCGTGTGTGTGCTTGTGATATGTGTGTTTGTGTGTGTTTGTGTTTGTGTGTGTGTGTGTGTGTGTGTGTGTGTGTGTGTGTGTGTGTGTTTGGTGTGTGCGTTTGTGTGCTTTGTGTTGCCATTTGTGCATATGTTGTGTGTGTGTGTGTGTGTGTGTGTGTGGTGTGTGTGTGTGTGTGTGTGTGAGAAGGAGAGAGATGGGAGTGTGTGTGCCGAGTTGTTGTGTCTGTTTGTGTTCATGTATGGGTGTAGGGTGTGTGTGTTACATCGGATGGGTGTGTGTATGTGGTCTGTGTGTTGGTTGTAAATGTGTGTTTGTGTTTGTGTTTATGTGTACATGTCTATACACATGTCTATCTTTGTCTCTCAGTTTGTTCATTAATTTTGTGACTGCCTGAATATTGTCATTCTATACTCCCTGTCTGCAAGTAGAGTATACTCATTTTGCGTAGTCCTACTGCATACAGTAATAACATTAACAGATTATTTCTTGGAAATTGCCTCCGAGGTCTTTCCTGTAAAGATCAGCAGATCCCATCAATTGAACTCATTAATTTGACCCATTAGTTATTTTTATCTTGTCTGGAAGCTGAATTATGGGATTATTAATATTAATGGGGTACTCCATTGGGACATCATGACGCAATTACTACATTTGATTTCTGTATAATAATCCTGATTTTAAAAAATACAAATAGGTTGCAAGACAACTTACTGATTTATTGCACTGAAATATGGAGGTGGTATATGCTATTAATGTAATTAAGTAGTAATGATAATTGGATACACAGATAAATGACAAAAAAAACAGCAAAAGTCTATGCATGCATGTATGTCTGTAATGATAAATGTGATGGGGGAAATGTTTTTCTGTTATCTAGGGTACATTTCCATGAGTACTCGTATTCCACTTGAAATAATTTTTGTCGTGCCATTCAAGAAAATATTATTTTATGAGGACTGGGTAAAGATCCCCATCTTCTCCAATGATAATCTAATTGTTGCCCATTCAGTCATCCATTTTTTTCAAGAGATTTCTGTGAACGCTGAACACTGCCTAGTCTGGCTTCCAGACTTAATTCATAAATCATCTAGTGAAAACTGATAACAGCATTCCAGTCCAAAACCTCTCACCAATGTATTAAAGGGCTGTGACATGACTGGGAGAAGTCAAGTAATGCCTCAAAAAACCAAATGAGTTGAAATTACCAATATATTCACTGGCTAGAATGAATATACAGTTCGAACTCGATTAACCGGCGATGTTGGGACCAGGAGCCATCCCGAAAAGTGATATGGCCGGATAAGAGAGATAATGTACAAACACAGTATAGGGGGGAGGTACATGCCATAAGTTGTTGTATAAACAACCCAAAGACCACGCACAAATTGCAGCGGACCTCCCACAAGTGATACCTAATTTATTTTCCCTGATACCCAGCTGGTTCTGTGTACACTTCTGATAAAGGTGTATCAATTACAGGCAATGACTGATAAGTCCATTGTCCGGATAACAGAAATCTTCGTATAATGGATGGCCGTATAACCGAGGTCGAACTGTATGTGACCCATCACCACAATACCCTGATAAAGTCACATGACCCAAAGGCAAGGAAAGTGCCAAATATCATAATAATCATATAAAGTATAAAAGTGAAGTGTCTTCCAAAATTGAAAGTTTTATGACCTTCACATGGTGCAAAAGTTTTAATATTTGCATTTTTCTCAAAAGTATTTTTCTGCCTGTGTTTATGTCTCATGAGATATGCGACTTTATCAGGGTATCGTGGTGACAGGTCACATATTCAGGATGGAAGGATTCGTCCTGAATGTGTTTACTTGAGGAGAAACAAGTTTTCATTTTATCAGTTTAGAATTAAACTGTTACCCTGATAGAAATTGATTCCATACAAAGCTACACAATAAATTTGAACAGCATTTTATGATAATCGTACAACAAAGAGGAAATGTGTGATCATGAAACCTTGATAAGTGCACTTGATTTTTGGTATCATTGTGTTCTAGAATCAGGACCATTTCCCTTTAGGGGGCAGCAGCTGGAATCCAGACTACTGAAAAATGTGACATGTTCATCACGACTGGTGAATTGAGAGCTCTACAACCTTAAACTACAACTGGCGGCAAGGTTTCATTTCAGTGTCCAGGCCACTTCAAGTCCGACTATCATTAACCATTAATGACCCGGCTCTCACTGTAATCCACAAACAGACAAATTGTCTCCTGCTCTGGTTTATTTTACACATTTATTAACAAAACTTCCACATTTAAGGATCATCATTAAACTCTGCCAAGGCATTCAAGGGCTTGGCCTTCCCATCCATTGTCACTGGGTTGTTTGAGATTTTGTTTGCATCCATTGTGCATGAAATAATCCATTTAGCAGTTAGCAACTATTACAAGATGAATCATCAGGTATATCACTCAAGGCACGGTGCTAGGAAGGGGGCAGAGGGGGTGGCCATCCCTATGGTTTTCAAAATAATGAAAATCAGAAGGGTTTTAGTGTTCTTGGCCACTTTAAAGCCCCACTCCCACCCCTCTAAGATTTCCTGCCATAGACATACCGAGGCACCGTCGCATCGACTTTGTTATTTGCCCGTGGTTTGATCAGGAAAATAGGTTCTCAGTAGACCTAAGGACATTTTTGCTTGTTGCCTCATAGTTTGGCCATTGCTTGGCCGTAGAATAGGTTCCCAGCAAACCTGAGGACCTTTTTTGGAGGGTTTTCACATCAATATGTGGCTGTGAAGGGATCGCTTCTCAGTTTGGCCATAGAACAGGTTCCTGTCCCCCCTCCCCTCTCCCTTTGATTTTTTGACTGGCGCTGCCCCGTATCGCTTCTCATCTTGCATCTCCTGACTGTTCTTCATTCAACCTATCTGCCTGTGTTTGCCAGGAGGTCATTAGGCCCAAGACAAGCCACGCTAATCCCGAAAAAGGTGGGGATGAATTTTTAATGATGAGCGCCATGCATTGCTGATTACTTATGGGTTTAGAGCGAGTCTCTACCATATTTCATGCTGTCTTAAAGTTAATGGAGATTAGGCTCCTCAACAAGGAGCGGTTTATCCTTTCCTTGACGATGTGGGATTTACGATGACGACTTGGACAGAGTGCGACCCCACAGGAGAAGCATCAATCATGGCTTCGGCAGTCGTTGAAACGAGTGCAATTTTTTCTGATATTTCCCCCGTGTATCATTCGTAATTGAGCGTTAGTTGGTCAGTGAAAGTTGTGCGAGGAACATATTTTTCAGCATGAAAATGACCAACCCTTAATAATGTAACATGTTTAGTGATGTTTGAGTGCAGAATTAATTCCTTGTGGTAAATGTGTATGTCATGTCACATTAAGTCAAAACTTGGGCACTGCAACTTCGCTGTTACACTTGACACAATTATGGATAGTGCAATTTTTCTGATATTTCTCTTGTTTATCATTCGTAATTTAGCATCATTTTCGCTAGTGAAAGTTGTCCTGAATAAGTTATCATTTGGCATGGAAATTACCAATCCAATGCTGAATTGTAAAAATTCATCCAGGTAAATAATTGTATTTTCTCACATTGATCAAAACGTAGGTACTGCAACTTCTCTATTTTAACACAATTTTATATAATCGGCAATTATAAGGATTAAAAGGATTAGTGAGGATTAAGAGAATTAAAGCTCGATTGATTAATTTCTATGAATGCACATAAATGCAGTCATTGCACACCGCTGTTCATGCGTATACATGAACAAAGGATCATCACTCTGTTCAGACATTTTTGGCCAAATAAAATCTGTTTAAAAAGAATGCAATGACTATTTGGAATACATATGAACTGGTTTATTCTGAATATATCCGTTGTTTTCCTGCAGTCAGACTAAATTGCTCATATTCCTGTCAGTCTCACAATTGATATTAAGTCCAATTCTTTGTAAGAATGCAAGTTTCAGCCCAGATTTGAAAGGGTAATTGAGTATTTTCTTTCTTTTTTATCATTGATAGTTTGTTGCATGATTGATTTTTGTGGATTAAGGGGCAAAATTACAAACTATGTATATACTATGCCATGTCATGCCATCAATGTAATGTTCATTAGATTACAGCATTACAAGAATGCAATTCCATTACCCAGTTAAAGGTCAAACCCATATAAAAGTACTTTGTGTCTTTTTTATTGACCCTTTAATAGGGCATGCTGTTAGGCACTTGTACATTTTTATTAGGTTGTTAAAACATTACCAGTGTATCATTGATAATTACAAGTGTTATTAATCAATTGATCTATCTATAACTTGTATCCACACAAATTTACCAAATGAATTACAATCCCGCTTTCAGGGGGGTCGTTAAATGAGAAAGAAAGAAATTGTTTGGCCCCCCCCCCCTACATTTCGGCTCCAGAATTAAAATCAAGTAGCCATAGCAAATCTTACAAAATGGCCGAGTGTCCAAATAATTTTCAGGTAACAAAAATATATTTTTTTATCTTTTATTTTGATCCTGAATAAACTCATATTTCTTCAGTTTTCTTAAAATATCCAGACAATTTTTGATTATCCTCTGTATGTACATGTATGTGTACATCAATTTAAGATTCAGTATACAGACACGTTTATATTTCAATATGATATTAGACCATAGAAGGCCCATACAAATACATATTATATATGTCAAGTGTTCAAATGCCCTTTGTAGCTAAATATTGATGCAAAATTGGAGACTTTCAAAATGGTTCTTTTACATTTAATTGTAAAGACTGCAACGCCATGATGTGTATATGCATCTGATGATTATAAATGATAGGATTTGTAGGGCTCATGTTTTCAAATTATGGTCTTAGCCATAATCAAGATGGAATGAAATGAGAAAGGAAAATAAATGTGATGCACAGGTAAGACCATTGAGAAGAGAACCAAGTTTATGAAACATGAATCTTGATTACAAAAAAACAAATATTGTTCTGATATAATCAACAAGTTTATCAAATTAATTCAGTAATCTACCACAAACCATCCATTTGTATTACATTTGATATAATTTATATTGTAGCAGTCAGATAAATACTGTTTAATAAAAGTATTTGCATTGATGTTGTAAATCGTTTGCATTTTTTTTTTGGGGGGGGGGGTCATTCATGGCCTGATTGATAGATTGATTTATCCATTTTTTATTTACTTATTTTGCAAGGTAATGTTCTTGATTGAAACATGTAAAGCAAAATATTTTTTTTTGCGGTCTTAAAATGTTAGCTAGGTAATTCCACTACAGCCATTGTTTATTCTAGGCTTAAACCAGTTGCTTAGGGAAATACAATTTTGTTTTATTTTTGCAGATGGTATTTGCACTTACCATAGACTTCTCACATGACTTCTGGAATTACCTGTAGCACTTAAAATTTGTGTTGATTTATCAACTCCTACTACTGAGATATTTTCCGTGGGCTTTATTCAGGGCATTGCCATTGAAACTCTTTCTTCTCTTTATTGTAATCCTCTTGCCAAACCACTTTCATAGTTTTCAACAGACTTTTCTGTGAATCTTTTCAATGTCAACTAGATCGCCACTAAGCATAAATGTGTGTAACCTATAAATTTGTAGGTCAAAGTATTGCAATGGACATCATATCTCATCTTTTGATTACTCACCGTCCCTTCCATTTTCCATCCATTAAAGCAGGCAAGGGTTTTAAATCACATTCAGCGGTAAAGATGGTTTATTCATTTCAAACGAGGATGCTTTATAATCCACCGTCCTGTCTTATAAAAACACTATCCATACCACCTATTTTTCTTTCAGATGCAAAGCCCACCATTATCCTTATATGGATTGACCTTGTATCAACCTATCAATAGCTAGAATAGAAAGTTTCTCTCTATGAAGTGGAGAATTAAAGAGCAATGATGTGACTGGAAGCACTTAAAAATGCCTCAAGAACCAAATGAATTGAAATATATTCCAGTATATATTTGAATTGGAGTGTTTATTGAGGCTGTATGGATTTGTCTTGAATTTGTGAATTTGAGGAGAAACATGCATATGCTGGTATTACAGGGTAGGAATTAATTTTTATTTTTTAAGGGCAATTTTTATTAGAGCCTTGGGGCTATTTTTGAATTTTGGGGGGCTTTTTTTCTACCACTGAGGCTACTTTTTGGTTGCACATCAGAATTTGAAGAATGCAATGAAAGACTGCTGATGTTTTAGCCAGTGCTTCATCCATAAAAGCAACCATTTAATTCATTTTTGTTTCAATGCCATAATTTAAAAAAATCTGAAATTTTTCTTAACAAATCTGAGGGCGATTCTGAAGGAAATGGTCGCCCCAAAGAATTGGGTTTGGGGGATTTTAGGGGGTGATTTGGGCTTTGCCAGCTGGTAAATCGCCCATCGCCCTGAGTTATTTCCTACGCTGTGGTATTAACTCTGTTAAAAATTGAACCCATAGAAATATACACAGCAAATTTTCCTATCACAGGAAATACTGATGGTAATTGATTCTATTATAAATAGTAAACAGTTGACCATGGCATTTTTACAGCAGAATCCTTCAACGGTGTACTTTATTCTCGAATAGATTTATCCTAAAATGGCAACTGCTTCCAATCCTACTATTTCCCTTTAAACCCTCCCACTCAATTTAATTCAGTCTTTGTAGAAATTATTTCGAAATCAATGTATGACGATCATAATGACCATATACCTTTGACTCCAGGGAGAAATACGTAGGGTCAAGGCTATTGAGTTGTAATATTTATGCATTAATTTCCATTTTTATGCTGGCTTCAGTGTGACTGACAGTCACACTGTTTGTCTCATTAAATTGCATCACCGTGTGCACAGAGGCGCGGGTTATGAGAGGAAAGCAAATATTATCCCGCCGGTATAATTGCTTTCATGCGGTCCAAAGAGAGCAGTGAAAACATGTTCACACATTAATGTCTGATGTGTTGGGGGTTTTGTGTGCACCCTTTCAACCATTTTGCTGATGTGTAAAGATGTTTTATATTTGAAGTGATAAAAGTAGATCATTGGTTTTAAGAGGTTGTGAGAGCATTTGGATTTAAATAGAATTATATCACACTTTTCCAAATGTCAAATATGCTGTAATATAAAATATTATAGATTTACATAGATAGATAGATAGATAGATAGATAGATAGATAGTAAGATCAATCTAGGTAGAGAGATAGATGTAGGTAGATGGATGGATAGATAGATTGATAGATAGATAGATAGATAGATAGATAGATAGATAGATAGATAGATAGATAGATCAATAATGGATATGTTAGAAGAAGATTAGAGGTACATTATACATACTTACAAACATTAGATAGACAGATTGATATAGATAGATAGATAAATAGATAGATAGATAGATAGATAGATAGATAGATAGATAGATAGATAGATAGATAGATAGATGTGTGAATATGTAGATAAATCAATAGATTTATATTTCTGTGATTTAGACATATTTTCTACTAATAAAATTTCCATCAATGACTACTGGACTATTACTTGTGTTGAAAGTCAGTGATAAGATTGTGAGATATATCTTTGAGATGTCATCTGATGATGTTGCCCTGATGGTAAATGGTAAAAGAAGGTACCATGTATACTATGTAACTCACACACACACACACACACACACATACACACACACACACACACACCCACCACCACCACCACCACCACCACCCCCTCACCACCACTACCCCCTCCCCCCCCAACCATCACAACCACTACCAGATATTCAGGTTTCTTGTTAAATTGTAAAATTAATTTTGTTAGAAAGCTTACAGAAGTGGGTCATCCAAGATCCTCCGTCTTCCCTAATACATTTGATGCCCTAATATAAGTCATGCCCCCTTGCTATCATTTATTTGTTTATCAACATATCTTGTCCCTAAGTGCTTGCAACATTTAATTCTAGTCTTTGCTATGAAATCCAATCTGTTTAAGGGGATTTTTGATTGATACAATGTGTTCTATCATATAAATAATGTGTAAATTTAATTTACTGCACACCATTTATTGAGGATATGAAGTTGTCTTGATTTATGCCCCTGTGGTAAACCTGACAGCAGCTGTAATCAAACCCTTTTCAGTGAATGGTAGTGATTTGGTTTCCTTTCACCCATTCAGGTACTTTGTTGTGTGCCCTGCATATGTTCCCGGCAGAAGGGCCTTAACAGTAAATTTCCACTAATTTGAGAAATATTGCCTGATTTGATATTTGTACTTAACTGAGTGACAGAAGGATCTCACATTATTGTGGTTGTGAAAAACCCCAGTGGTCTGTTACATGACTAATTAATTCGTTAATATTTTTCTCTCTTTCAATGATTCCAGGTTCTGTAGATCCACTTTCCATCTTACTCTTTGTGTTTTTGGTCCTGTGCGTGGGACTGTGCATTGCCAAGGTCTGATACATGGACTAATTAATTTGTTTCACTGTTCTTTGTTTCCATGATTCCAGGTTCTGTAGATCCACGTTCCATCTTACTCTTTGTGTTTTTGGTCCTATGCGTGGGACTGTACATTGCCAAGGTCTGCTACAGGGACTTATTAATTTGTTTCATTGTTTATTCTTTTTTCCATGATTCCAGGTTCTGTAGATCCACGTTCCATCTTACTCTTCGTGTTCCTGGTCCTATGTGTGGGACTGTACATTGCCAAGGTCTGTTTCAACATCTGGATGGGGTATGTCCCTCCATCCTACGATGAGTTCAGTGACGTTGAAGAGCCTGTCCAAGAAAAAGATGTTGAACTTAAGGTTAGTTTCATATGTAGTATTAATTCATTTTATATATTTATTTATATATTTTTTCATATTCATACACTTATTTATGTATTTATTCATTTGCATATATATTTATTTCTTGATTGATTGATTGATTGATTGATTGATTGATTGATTGATTGATTGATTTCCAGTTTTACTGTGACAGGGTAACCTCTTTAGTTGTTAAACTGCTTTCAACAAGTGCCCAGGTACTTAAAAAAAGTAGATTATAAATACCATGTAGAAATAAATATATTGAAATACGCAATGATTTAATGGAGGTTTTGATAATAAATTCAGGAATACATGTATATAAAAATTGCAACTCTAATAATCAAAATGTGTTTTGATTTAGTACACTTGTTTGATATGGCATTGAAAAGTGGAAAAGTCTAATACCCTGTGCAAAAAAAGACATATCTATAAATGTTGAATATTTTGTGGTGTGGAAATTTGCGTACAGTTTGGACAGCATGAACCTGGTGCAAAAATAGAAATCTGAAAATATTTTTGGGTTTATTTGGGGCTTTTTTTTTTGTGGATGACAAAATGTATTTCAAATCAAGAATGTCCTATTGAATGTGGTATTTTCAGTTTGTATTTGTGCTCACATTCTTTCTCTTTACCATTATATACCACATTCCATCTAACAGATTAAATGTGCATTTATTTCATCATAAATGTATGTGTCTGTGTCTGCTTGTGTGTATACCTGGCGGACATTTTTTGTCTATCCATCTCTACCATGTTTGTGAATGTGATTTTTTTTTTCTGTATCTCGCACAAAATACATATACACTTGTACAGTTTGATGTGGCACAAATTTATTGTTACTTTTCATATAAAGCCATTATTAGGAGGTGACTGCAGATCCACTGACACATTCAATAAGCCAGGTTATCGTCGCCTGGGCGTGTCAATGATCTGATATTTGCACAAGCGTCATGGAGCGGGTTGAATGCCGTCGTTTTATTGAAAGCGCTTTCCCGCATCTTGTGCTGCCATTTGCGATGTAATGCAGATGCTTTCCGCATTATGACGTGACATTGATTTTTCACTTAAAAATTAACACTTCGTACTTGTGTCACCGTGCAGCGTTTTTCCCGCTTAGAGGGTGCACGTGAAATGGACGTCTAAGTGCAGATGTGTAGTTAAAGGAGCATTTGTATTCATAACTGTTTGATGTTGTTCAATAGTGTAAAAGTTAGGGGTTTTGTTTGATTGATCAATTTTGTTTTGATAGATATAAACTTCAAAGTTTTCATTCATGAGTAAGTTCATGCTCTTTAAAGTTTTTTTTTAATGCTTCCACCACAAAGAAGTTCCAGATGCATTATGTTTTCGGGTAGTCTGTCTGTGGGCACCAGTTTGTCTACTGCAATATCTCAAGAATGGAAGGATAAAATTCAGGTATGGACTGGGTAAATGTAGGGTCAGAAGGGCAAAGATCACAACCCACTGTATATACTATTTAGGCAATTCACTTTGTTTTTATATACTTTATTATCTCAGCAGTGGAATGACAGATTTTAATGAAACTTGGGTGATAATACATCACCATCTCATCAAATTGACTATTTCATTCTGAGGTCATAAAGGACAAAGATCACAGATCATTTTTAATTCTAATATAAGCATCACTGTAGGTAACAATAAAGAAATATCATTTCATGAAATCACACAACAGGGATTTGGATGGGGCCAAATTGGTGATTCAGGGTGAAGGCATACCCATCAACTGCCCATCCATTGAATTTCACTTGGGAAATTGAAATTTTAA
>JZLH01S0193240.1:96321-118904 GCA_001188425.1 Eucidaris tribuloides | reverse complement strand
CATTTAAATATCCAGCAATTTATGGACCCCAAAAACTCATTCATCTGAAATAATATATATGCTTCAATGCCGCTGACTACAGAACAGCATAATTCCACGATTTGAGAGAGCTGTGGCATTTCCTAACCAGAAAGAGAATAAAATGTTATTGCTAATTCATAAATGGCGAATGAAACTGACCGATGCGCGTACATTATTGTCGCCCAACCTTTTGTGATCTCCTCACCCCTATTCTCTATTATCATGCACTTTCTCTCAGACAGTGAAGCCTCGCCCGCTTTATCACCACATTAATGATAGATTCTGTGACATTAGCGGCATTTAACGTTATCTTCCTTTCACCGTGTGCATAACCACACATAGTATTTACCATCCGAGGCGTGACTTCATGCAAATTCTAAGAAATAGTGCAGCTGTAGAACAGTGGTGTCAAATTCACCACCCTTTGTGATAAATCACAGCAAGATTGTCGTACAATACAATTCAGCACTTCATTATTAAGGCTAATTACCAAACCGAATATGAAAACAGGCCAAAACATTTATCAAAAAAGCCTCTTGCCTGATATAATCTGAATTTCTGTATTTTTCTACTTCTATGCTTGATCCTGTTTCACGCTTCGCAAGATGTCACTGCATGTTAGTGCTGGCTAGCTACGAAGATTATACGCGTTGCCAAAAGAGGACTTTGTTACGTTTACGCTCAATTGTTGCTAGAACCTTCCTCATTTAGATCAGTGTGTTTATTGTTAGTACCCTTTGTCTCAACATCATGAGATGTAGTTGGTGGATTGTAATTGGATATGGTATTGGCCCTGACGAAAATTGAAAGCAAATATTGTGTTAACGAGACAAACATTCCGTGTAGGAGATTTGACAGGAATAAAGTGATACAGGCATCCAAGCGATGTCTTGTCAACGACTGGCCTTCTTTGTTTGGTGCCGAGTGAGGTGTGGAATGAACTAGAGCGTGGATATCTTGTGCAATAATATCATTTTTTCTTTGGAGTCGTACTGTGTCCTGCGTCTGTGTTAATGTGTACGTTAATGTGTGTTTGTGTAAGTGTCTGTGTTTTGTGTCTGTGCTCTGTGGCTAAAGTTTGTGTGTACACATGGTGTTAAACATAATTTGCACAACTCCTCCTGCCTGCAGTGAATTGAGCAATTTCATAAACTGATTTATCAAAGTAATGACTGTAAACTGTGCAAATTCCACCTACATCCAACATGCAACTATAAGCTTCACATAAAAGCAACCTAAATGCATCTAACTCTACCAAATTTTTATGCACTTTCACTACCTTCTAACAAAATTCAAATATCCATCTGTGAAAAATATAAATATCTATCTCTGAAAAAAATAACCAATCAGGGTTGTATTAAATGTATTGCTTTCTAATTTTGTTTCAATCGAGTGTGAACATTGAAGTTTACAGTAACATCATTCTGCAATTACAACGAATTAGCACCATTAACACAAGAAATCCCCAATTACTTGTCCATTAAATGACTAATGCCCGCTTTCAAATTCAACTTAATCATGAGGTCCAGTAGCCTATCACTTTTTGCGTACCATGCAGCACGTAACATGCCCAGCCCTATAGCCAAGGATCCGACCGTCAGCGGCTAGGATATTATATTAGGCCGAATTTAGATAGCACTTAACCAATTTAACTTAATAGGGATAAACGCTATGGCATATACTATGTAGCGCAGTTAACCCTTATGCAATGAACAAATAGAAAGTGAAGGACGCCAACAATTGGTGGAGGAGAGATACTTAACCGGCGTGCTGCCGACATGACAAAAACTCCATCCTCCATGGAGGGCGATAGACTCGCTTACTGGATCTGGGTCGATTAAATGACATTGTTTGGAACCGGGTAGGAAAATCGGCCGAGGGAAGTATTATGCCATCTCATGCTGCCCTTTACTCAGAATATCTATGGTTCTAGCCTTATCGCCTCTGAAGAAGCATGCATTGCCAATCGTTTGGGCACAGTACTTTTGGCCAAGGAATTTCTATTTTTTACATTTGACATTTTGTTGGGTTCATCTTAAATTGTTTCTACTTTGTACACCCCAAATCCCCAAGCAGAAGCAGTCACACAAGGCCGTAAAAGTCATTCTATGATGATAATGTGAAAATATTATCACGTAAACAGCAATTATGATTCATCGGTCTGGAGCTTTAGGCGACATCCACTGTAGATGATATTAGTAAAGAAATCACATATGACACATGTGAATACTATAAACAATCTGAATGTATCAGATAGTTTTGTGCCGGAAAACCTTATATAGTCTTCCATGCCATAATTAGCAATAACCCCATTACATCTAGAAATAAATTTATTAGCATTATTTCATTAATTTAAATAACATTTTATATAATAATGGGATTGTGGTAATATTGAAATGCCGATTTCATGATGCAAATTTCCATGATCTAACTGAACTGATGAAGAGTAATTAAGCAGAACAAGGGGCCCTAAATATGCCACGAGCTTGTAACGTGCGAGCAGTCAATAAAGCATCTTTTTTTTCCTTGATATATCATGACCGTGTCATCAGTAATAACTTGTATGCACTCTGCTATTTTATAAAATGATGTTCCAGTTGTGTTGAATAATGCGTGCCTGTCTTGTCGGACATAAATTTATGCTTTGCCAAAGCTCCCATCCAATCGATAATGCAATATCAGAGAAGGAGAAGTGGCAGAGGCAAAGATGTACTACTTCAAATGAAATGAATAAGAAGGGCACTTCCTATACCGACGCAAATTAAACACCTCACACACTAGTTAAACTAACCCATACTAGGTACGATCGTGCTGGGTGTGCCACAGGTCACTCTGGATCAATATCCTACTACTTACATGTAATGCATCTAGATATCTTGCTATGAATAAAGGCAGTGAGAAAAAATTTGCAGAGCGGCCACAGTTGTTCCTCATTTTGCAGATGGTTGCATGAAAATTACAAATCTTCTTTCATTCAGGGACAAACAATTTGAGTGCTCACCACATATCGGAAAATATTTTGACGTGAGTGTGTTGGGCAGTAACTTATAGATATCGTTTGATAATTCGATTTTTAAGCAGTTAGCATAACAGCAGAGATGCTACTTTTCTGGATGTTTCCTGAAGTGCAGGATATTATTGGGTTTTTTAAGTGTGAAATGTTGTCAAGGAAAATAACAGGGTCAACTTCTGGAAGCATTGCAATTCACAAGTGCCAAAAATAACACTTTTAAAATATAAGAAATTTTGCCCAGATCAATATCAGGACATCCCGGCTAATTTGCATTTTGTGTTAAAAAAGTTCATTTCACCTTAAAATCACAGTTCATAAGAATAGAATCTTAAAATAAGTAGGGTATAAGCTGTCCATATAGTTATTATAGAAATGATAAGCAATCATTATGCTTAAATCGCAAATATTTATGTCAGCACATCTGTGCTTCCATGTGATTGTCCTATTGCTTCAAAAAAAAACTCAGAACATCAGGTACCTCGGCCCTGACCTTACTTGGAGCTGTGAAAAACTCGTTAGGGAAGGTGTATCGGGAATGCCAGCCTTAAAGTCAGGATTTTTATTTAACCTTATCACCTAGGCATCACTGAATTACGCAAGGAGTCAAAGTGTAGACCGTGGTAAGTCAGCTAATGCATGCCAGCTCAATCTCCACCCATCACATGTTAACTGTGCAGTAGATTATGCTTCCAATTGGCCATCTCCCAGGAGCATGCTCATTTGCCTTAATTTCTGCACTGCGGACCATATAATTCCTCCGGTCATCTGCAAATGAACAATTTCCCAACTTTATCAGCATTTTAATTGATAAATATACCGTCCTAGTATTAATCATTATAAAACAACTGCTGATTTAGTGTGGAGTTAGTTTGTGGCTGTTACACAGTAAGAGCTAAGCTGTAATCGTATGTATTTTGGATGTATGTTTCCTATTTCCACGAAATGATGCGCATGAATAATTTTGTGTGTTTATGAAGTAAATGATTTAGGTGTAAAGCTAGTGACTGAAAGGAACACTTGAAAATTCTCACGAACAAAATAGTTGAAATATATGCTGAACTATACACCAGCTCGAGTGGATACCAGCTAAAGGATTGCCTCTAATTTATTACATCAAGAGAACAAACCATGAAATAATAGTTTTAATCCTCGAGCCCTAATCGAAATAGAAGCATATGAGCTATAACACAACAGTTTGCTGCCACGAGGGCTATGAGTATATATTTAGAATATCAATTTTGACTACAAGAATTTTACAGCAGAATCCTGTATAAGTTTACTTGATTCTAGAATTATTTTCAGCCCAAGATTGAGGACTACCCCCAACATGCTCATTTACCTGAATTTGAATTTGGTTGAATTAGCCATTTAGGTAATATTCTTTTGAACTCTCATTTCACGTACAACATTTAAAAAACTACCCTTCAACCGTACTGAACCATAATACTCTAATAAATGTCTTCTTCACTTTTAATTTATAAAAGAAGAACATATCAAGTTCATTCTACATACACAGTCGTACAAGTATCTGAAATGTTGTCCAGAGCATGCATATAGACACATACTATCTCAATTTAGGAATGAAACATATTGAGAGTGGCCTTATTAGTCATTGACCTGTGGAGATTTGAGGATCTCTATTGAAGCCATATTAATATTGTGACAAGCAAGTAAGTCCGAAATATTATATATCAGTCTGCACACAGTTTGCAGAAGTGCATAGACATATTTGTGCATCAACAATGGCCGTGTCATCTTAAAGTGTGCCATTCTTCTACTGCCAAAGAAACTGTGCTTCATATCGGCAGTTCAAATAGATGTGGAATTGATGAACTGCATTTGTACAGAAGACAAAATAGCATGTCATATTAGTGCTCGAACAATTTTGCTTGGCAGTGTTACTTTATAAATACATCTTGTATTTGGGCATCTTTCAATGGAAAAAAAAATGCTTTCACATTTTCTCAAGGTCTTCTGCATGAATGATGGACCATTGAGATCCATACTTCAATGTTAAATCCAGCTTACCCAAGTAAAATTATAAACTGTATAAATTGGAATGAATTGAATTGTTGAATGAATCGTAACATAAAAATTATTTCACATAGAATTTGAGTCTGAAACTTGTGAAGATGATTTAAATATTGTGTAAAAAATGAATAACAATACACGCACAAACAAACAATAAATCAAAACAACACTCAGCAATTATGGTAATATAGGGTGATGAATGTAATGAAACAATTGCAAGCCATAAATAACACAGTCTTGTAAATCATAAGCAAAATATTGACTAGATGGGTGCAATGCCCTGTTGCTCTGCATATATATTGTACGCGAGAATTGTTTTTCTTCTGGTGACGTAGCAACAACATATGACATATCATTAGTGAATAAAATGACATCGGCAGCAAGCGTATACTTGAAGTATTTTCAAGCTATACAGGGCCGTGGCACTGTGATTAGTTTAACAAATAATATCGATTAGTATCGATTCATACCATATACATTTTACTACTGTGATGCCAATTGCCCCACGTGTAATATAACAAACATTCTTTGCTATGTCCGTTGAGCACAGAATGACTCCCTGAAAGAGATCCTCTGACTCAACTGTTGATGACGTGTCCTGTGAGCAGATAGCTTTTAATGTACTTCAGGTAAGCGAGCTGACCGAGCTTGAGAGCGTCTCTATTTTCCCACGAGGAGTGATACGGGATTGGGACCGCCATCCACATATCCCAGGAGAAGATTTTTGGCTCAGCCGTCGCGTCTGATGAATGCCCGCCTTGACGGGAGGGGGTGTAAGGGTGTGCATGATCCTTGCAACGTTTGTATTGATCACTATCTGTCATTAATGATAACAAGCATAGCTGCACACCACCATTATACTGCCTCTATGCAGCATACATATCTAACCCTTAATGATGCCCAAAAATCGGGGGCAAAACATTGCCTGAATCTTTGAATTAATGTCTTGATGATTGATTCATAATGATAGATTAAGCATTATCCCATTGGTCAAATGTGACAAACGGACTGCGTCTCCTACACTGATCACTCACAGGAGTGGGAAGAATTTACTCTGCGAACTCCGCTGCGATTATTATACAAGGCCACAAATTGCATTCTGATATAAAAATAAATAATTCAGCTTTAATGATAATTTCGACCGATTTTTTCGCTTCAAGCATGAAAGTTGGTCAAAACAGTTTTATTTCTAAATATAAAAAAAAATCTTAAAATAATGGTGTCAGATTATAGAACTTGGGTCCATGCCTTCACACATATTGAAAATTTACATAAGAGAGAATACAGACAGGCTGCAAGACATATCGAAGTAATTGCACTATACGCCTTACTGTGTGGTGCACTTGACAGCAGTAGATGAGGCAGTACCATAAGGATAGCAATAATGAGGATACAGCTTTCTGTGATTTCTAAGGTCACTGCATGGAACTGTGAGTATAACGTAACGAAACATGATTAAGGTAAAAAAATTCCAAATACATTTTGTCTACGTCCTATGTCAATCCTTCGTATTTCTTGCCGTCATCAATCTCAGTCTACATAATACTACCAGCTGTGGTATGGTTGACCCTCCTATTTAAGACAGGCTGTTGTACATTGCACCGCAGCTCGTCATACTTGGAGATTAGGTATGACGAACCACTCCCTATGACTTGCAGTGGTGATTAATATCTCTGAAGATAATCCTCTAGGTTTAGTTTTATGCCAGAAGGGTGATGGAAAGAAGGGATAGAGAACTAAATCAAAGTGGATTTTAGGATGAAGAAAGGTGGAAAAGATAAAAACTACATGCAGATTTGTTAATAATTTATATTATAGATAATTATATGGGTTAGATTCAGTTCATTTATAAGCTCTTTACCTCTGTGTGGAGAAAATCCCTTACTACTGAAAGGTGTATGTACAATTATATTGATGATTGAACAGTCATCAATTTGCATGCAAATCTGTACATGTATACATGTATATGGTAGTCCTATGTAACCATGATAGCAACTTTTTTCCAGCTGTGAATTTAATGCGATGATAATTTATAATGACCATTATAACACGCAGATTCTTATAAATAGAGTGGTTATAGATGCCACCCCTCTAAAATGAATGCTATAGTTTCAAAGAAGAGTTGGAACCTCTGCCCCCCCCACACCTTTCCTACACCACCCCTACCACCCCAAGCTGAGCAATCTTTTGGTAACGGGGTTACTACTCCCACCCCTACCTTAAAATATTTCTGGCTCTGATACTGAAACTTGTCTTATCATAATGTACACGTGCTATGAGTACAGAGATGCCTCATCATAGGAGAAGAAAATGAGCAATGCATGCCAGGGCGGGAAAAAATAGCACTCATCATAGGGGGGAAAAAATGACCAAATTCGAGAGAGTACTAAAGGTTTTGTACCCTTAAGTGCCCCACACTGTAACTCTGTACTGTTTGTACTGCCACCAGTGTACTACAAGACATACAGGTCTGCAGATTTATTTCCCTAGTAGCAGACTCTGTGACATACCTGTCCAAAGCATGATTGTTGTGATACGTCTCTGATAGAACAGCCATCTAATCATCCCAGGTGCTTCATATACATCGTGTTGCTTTTGCCACACAAGCAGTGTGTGTGTGTGTGTGTGTGATTGTGTGTCTGTGTGTGTTGTGTGTGTGTTGTGTGTTGGTGTGGTGTGGTGGTGGTGTGTGTGTGGTGTGTGGTGTGTGTGTGTGTGTGTGTGTGTGTTGTGTGTGTGTGATGTTGTTTGAGTGTAAGTGTTGCCTGTAGGTATGTGTGTGGGAGTTCCGTGTTGGTGGAGGTCTGTGGCGTGTGCTGTGAATATATGTATTGTATGTGTTGTGTGTGTGTTTGATGTGTGGTTTGTGTGTGTGTGTTGGTGTTCATTGTGTTGGAATATAGTATGTTGTGTATGTGCTGATGTACATGTATGTGCAGTATTGTGTGTGTTAGAAGTACATATTTTCTGTTGGTGTGTAGATGCGATGGTGTGTGTCATGTTCATTACTGTGTGGGGATTAGGTTTGTGTGTGTATGATGCTGTTGTTCTGTTGGTCTGTGGTGTCTTGTCCTGCTGTCTGTGTGTGTTTGTGTGTGTGTGTGTGTGTATGGTTTTTCATGTGTGTGTAGTGGTGTATTTGTTTGTGTATATATGTGTCTAGTTTATGTGTAGTATATGTAGTGAGGAAAATGTGCATCATGTATTTATTATGTTGATGAGTGTGTTAAGAATTTTATGATATTGGTGATACGTACATATTTGTAGTCCGCATGTTGTAGGGTGTACACCATATGGGCATACAATACGCACCATAAAGTAATACTAACTCCAGACATAATTAGATCATTACTAATAGATGCAAGGAATTGTACTTGTCAATATGCATGAACGGGTCCATCCGAATTACATAACTTCAGGCTGCAACAAACTTTAATCCACGGGAGACCATGCCAACATTTTTGACTGTCATCCCCACTGTCAATCGCATTTCCATGACAACAGTCCATTGGGTACCATCATGAATCGCCCCCAACACAGGCCGCACCGACATCGCTACATCCATATTGCGCTGGTATTCGAACAACGTTATTAGGCAGTGCATATCTCCACGGATGATGACAGACTGCACTTGTGAATATTTAGATGACACTCAGGGCCATTGATTTCCACCGAAATGTTGTGTCAGTGCACTGAATATCACCCGCCAACGCAATGACTCATCGACTCGAAATATGCCAATTGCTAGAGCTACATTGAGTAGCAATTCCTGCCGAATATATGTGAATTATTAGTGGTCCATTCATGCAAGCTTATGACTGCAGCCAATACTTTATCTTTAAGTAATATGTGTAGCCAGTGATACCTCATTTTATCCAGAAAAAATACATGACAAACGTTAGTCCATTCAAAACCTTCAAGGACTTCTATTCGGTAGTGAGGGAATGACTATTCTTAAATGTATTGTTGCAAATTTGGCATTATCTAATCAATAGCAGCCTGTCCTTTTTTATTTAAAGACTTGTTGAAATTGTGAAATTTGAATTTGATACTTAGAGAATTTTATATTTTTTAACTATGTTTCTTTTAGAAATCTTGATTAAATGTTCCCCCCCCCCCCCCACCTCCCCAAGAAAAAAAGAAAATGGTTAGCCATTGGTCCTTTGACAAAATTGTGACAAAATCATTGGAAAATTCTTGGGGGGTTTTCAGTTTTTCATGTTTTTTTTAGATATTGAACAAATGAGGTTCTAGGTGTTTAATAATTATAGATCTTTTTTTATATAACATTTAGAGGCAATGTGTGTAGATATTAACAAAATTGAAAGTGATGAAATAAAGATCACCAAGCCGCAAGCTTCCATGCTCTTCCACTGCTCCCTACCAACCTCCCCCCCCCCCCAACCTTAAGTATGTGAGTCTTCCTACAGCGTCTGAGTCAATACACTACATTACAAACACTCCTCAGTCATCGCTTGCAATATAACCTTAAGTACTGACATACATTAGGATATGTCATTTTCGTATTCCCACCCACTTTAAGCAACAAAATGATACCATAATATGGCATATTAGCTAACGATGACCGCATTTCTGGTGAAGAATACATAGAATCACAATATGCCTGCTCGTCCAAGATTATATGAGTATTAATTATTAACATAATACAACACCACAAATTCTTGCTTCATGGTTTTACCCATTTCACAACTTGTACACATAAAACAATGTCTACAATAACATCTCCAAATTAAATGTAATTCTACACATGCTGAATGCATCGATTCTTGAGTGACTAATAATTATTGACGTGAACACATTTGAAAGTTGGGCACATTGTTTACTGTAATTCAGTATGCCATAAAGTACACTTGTTTTGATGAATAAAAGCATAATGTGAAATGTGAACACACTTTGCTCATAGAGCAAAACTTGAAGGTCAGAAGTGTGAGAGGTATATCAGTAGTCCCATCTTTGGGATACGACCATGTATAGTTTCCCTGAATGACCAACACGCTGACCTCAAGCACTTTTAATGCATCGGGGAATCATGGCCCTGACACTTATCTCTGATCCACTGCATAATTTGATTGAGTGTCGAGTTCAAGTTCACAACTCAGGATACATGCAATACCGCATCTCGCCATAACACATTCTAACAATAGATCCCATACCTTGATAACACAGTTTCAAAGTAGTTCTTCCTTTGTATTTCATGTTTCAAAAACAAAATACACAGAATGCTTAATCCCATTTGTACGTGAGAAATGATTAAACACGTAACTCATTACCATAGATCTCATACACTGGGTGTTTCAATACTACTGTAATGTGTTTCTATGATACTGTAACACATTTATTTCATGTAAATTCACATATTTGGCTTTCAAGATGGGATTTCAGAGTTTATACCCAATTTTATTGCATTTTCATCATTTATACGTATATAGAGAAATGAACATGCCTCGCAGTGTTAGGTTGAAATTTGCAAATAAAGAAAACCATCAATTTAGTAATGTCTAGGTATACCCCAGATTCAAATTCTACAACGGTACTAGATAATCTTTACGATCTACTACATAATAGTGTTTCAAGAGTCACATAAGCGCTCCTTTCCGAAAAACAGATGTAATTCAGAATGCCACTCGAGGTGTAAAATTAATGAACATGGAGGATCTCGAGAAACCGGTGGCTTGCATGATACTGGTTATTGTGCTGGCAGTCCAGCTTCATCCAAAAACTGAGGAAAAAGGGAGAGAAATTAAAAATAAACGTGTGTCAAATACATAAGGTGACAAGAATCTAAATGGTATTAAATGAGAGAAATCATGTGAGATACACAGCAGTAACCATTGCGATCGCTCCAGGCAGTGAATAAGCGTGGGTGTGCACGCCCCACCATCCAAGATCGTCTTGACTGAGACTGTCTTCTCTCTCGCTATATGCAGCCTCCCGTGATTGAAGGGTTTTATTAATTTAGGGAACAGTAAAATGAGTTAAACTGTAAAATTCTTATTGACCTATGTAAGGAAGGTAATTTGAATTTAAAAGTGATAGGCAAACATTGTGGAGACTTCAAATTTAAAAAATTCAAATCTTTGATATCGAACTACATAGAAGTTTCATAATGTACAAATAAACACCCTAAATAAAAAAAGTTGGAAAGTTACACAGCCAATGCAATATGCCATAATAAACAATTAAAACTCGGGCGAGTAAATAGGCGGAGTGTACACTACAGTAAGCTATGGGAGAAAATGGACCAGGTGAAATCGGATCACATCGATGTTCACTTTTTTTAAAGCACAAATAATCATTTGTGAAATACAATTTTATTCAGGGTGTATTTTAGACCTATAAAGACAATGGACATGGAATCAGTAAGCTTAATTTTTACACTGTGTAAATTTCGCCAATACTTTAATGTTAAAAAATTCTTATTGACCTTGATGCCTGCCTGCTATAGATACTCAGAAATAATCAAATTAACGCATGAAGACTAGACATGAGAATATCTTTCTGGAGAGTTCTATGGAAATGCATGTTTGAGCAAAATAAACCATCTTCAACGGTACACAGCTGGTCGCAAGTGTAACTGAAATTTTCAATAATTTTTTACTGAAAGTGCAAAGAATACTGAAGGTTGCATAAAAATACTGATTATGCATTTTTTCTACTGCATTTTAGTTAAAAATGAATAATACCTTAGTATCTATATGCAAATTATTTATTTATCCTGTGACAATTTCTGAAACATGATTGATGAATGACCACCCTGGTTAAAGAAAAACAAAGAAATAGATAATCAGCAATACCTACACTAGTCTTGAGCGAGTACTGCACGTAAGAAGTTCGGACATCTGCGCAACATATTATTGTCTCTTTTCCAAACATAAGCGATCAGTAGATAGACAGATAGATAGATAATAGATACGAAGATAGATAGATAGATAGACAGATAAAGATAAATAATATATATACGCAGATAGATGAATAGATAGATCTAGATATATAGGTAGGTAGAATAGATAGATAGATAGATAGATAGATAGACTAGATATTAGGTATGCAAGATATTATTCTCACATTTATACTTCAAACGATAGTCTTCAAATGTGTGCTTTTTTGATCTGCTATTTTATTATTTTGATTGCATTAAAAGTATTATCAAACAGACTTAGAAAAACACTAATAAAAACAAAAAAAAAAGGATCTTTTCCAAAGAATTATATTATAGAGTTTTTCTAAATCGCTTTTAGTATCAGTAGATTACATATTATATACCGTGCCAGTCCAACACAAGTAGTGTGGTGGCAGAACACCAACAGACCCAAGCGATGTGAAATTGATCGGCCCTCTATAATTACAATAAGAGTTCGATAAATCTCCTTCTCCTCGGGCATAAATAAGCCGTGCTTATCTTCTGTGCACTAAATATTTATTATGCCACAGTGAACCTAAATAATAGGATTAGGAGCAGGTTTGCTGTGATTGTTTTGTTGAGACAATAAATTAGGGCGAATGGAGAGAATAGAATAAACTGTATGTCTGTGTCAGCACACAAAAAACACAGCACACGTTACTGACATCAACACACACACACACACCGCCCTATCATAATTCACCATTGATCGACGTAACCTTTTTAATTATTATCACGACTAACAAATGAGGCCATTTGGGTGATATTCAGCCCGCCACCACAGGAACACTCGTTCCAACTGGTGACCACCCATTGTCTTAAAAGTTTTTATGTTGATTTTTAACCAGGCAAATGAGTCAATTTTTTACCACACAAAAAAAAATATAAGTTATGCCTCATACAGTTGGTTTTCAAAATTGGGCAATTCGTTGCACTAGGTTAAACACACTTAACAGTTCCCGCATTTCTGGATGGGTCCTGGTCTGAATTGGAGGTCGTACATACATCCCATTTGCGCATTTACAAACACACCACGTGCAACATCACATAAAATCACATCGACAAACAACACACACAGGGGCATACTAATCCATACATAATACTTCATATTAACTCTACACACACACCACACCAGTACCATGTAGCCATACATCGCACTACTGATATGTACATGGATGTACACTTAGTACTGCCAACAACATAAAAAAAAAATACACCACAAACACACACACTCACATTTGAGCACACGCCCTTTATTCAGACGAACATCAACAAGCTGAGTCGCACATCGTAGTCTATCAAAGGATAAGAAATCAATGTTTGGAAAAAAATGCCATCAACCTTAACATTTGCCAGAATCTGTTTAACCTGACATTTCATTTGATGATTTTATCAAATGCTGGCATTTGGTGGTTGTAGAGCGGCCTCACCTAATTGCCTGTGTTCAGAAGACAAAATCAGCATTGCATACCCTCGAATAATATAATACAGTAATAGAGTCAAAAGGGAAGTCAATTCAACCTGACATCAATCAACAAAAACAGAATATCATTTCATTTTGCTTCAATCATAATTTCCACTACAAACCCTGAGGTTGAAATCCTGTCATATTCACTAGATTCAAAGTGTAAAAGATTTAACTCACAATCTTTATTTTTATGTTTGTTTCCATCGTGGTCAACAATCAACACCTGGTTCTGGTCAGATTCTATACTTAGCATACCTACATAGTGTGAGTCACAAAAAGAAACTTGTTCAGTCCCAAAATATTTCAACTGAAAGAAATAACAGAATAAAATCAGGGAATGATAGAATGATCATTTACTCGTATTGGTATGTTGGCACTCATATTTCGTCGTGCGGCTGCAAGAAGACGTAGCAAATGCTCAAAGCAAAGCGTTATACAGTAAATGCCTGCTGAGAGTTGAAAACCATGGGCTATCCAATCTTTCGCCTTACGATACGATAGAAGATCTAAGATCACAAATACTTGATTTCATGTGAAATACCAATGTTATTGTCACGTTACAAGCAATTTACTGTTAACGCCTTCTGGCGTAGAGCATGTGCTTAAAGACGCTTCTGCAGCCGCACAACATTTTCTCTTGAGTGAGCTGCTCACCAATCTTTATAAAACATGTCAAAATACCTTTGTCCAAGTCGTTGTAATTAGTTGTTCTCCATAATGAATCGGCCTAAATAATTCAGCTACAAAAATCATCCATCATGCATTCACCTTGCAAACCTAAAACTTGGAACAAAAGCAATTTTGACATTTTACTGAACATGATGTTAATGCAAGTCAATCATCTTGCATTAATGAATGACCAATAAAAACATGAAAGTAAAGTGAGTACCTCATCCAGAAACTTAGCAATGTCAATAAATGCAATTAATTAGCCTTTCGGCTAAGCCATTTTTGCAACACGTTCAAAAACATTCTAATAATAATTCACCCGATATCAAGTTATCTAATTTTTGTTGTTGTCTGCTTTAGGTGGGGCTGGGACAGAGAGAGAGATTATGAAATGTGGTTCCCTTTCTTGACTCCAACACCGTTAAGGAACTTCATTCTCAGCTACACGCTGAACTAATAATTGGGCAATAAAACCTATTTGATCCACAAGATGACAAAGCATGTGTAATGAACCTCCATAAAGATCTCAGATTCCTCGTGGCCCAGCTTCGTATTATGAATTGCTTTGTCATCGGAGCGAAACCTTAAACAATGTATGGGAATTTCAAGAGACTGATAGCACACCAATCGACCCCAAAGCAGGCAATTTGAAAGCATATTTTCCAGAAATAGTCGGATGCATTGCATATAACCATTCGTAGTAATTTTATCATGTGCCTTCCTTGCCATTTACTGAATTGTTGGATTTTAAAAGAGTATGATTTGTTGTGCCACGTGAAACTATAATGCAATGGCGAGAGCCAATTTCTTCAGCAAAGAATTTGATGAGCACTACTTCATGTATATTATGCAAACTACCATGTTTCATACTGGCAGCTGACACAAGCGAACTGCCTCAATCCATTCTGTTTGCGACAAACTTCTCATGTAGTGCATCTGTTTCGTAGTGAAGGAGTGGTGAATATATGTGCAATGGAATGTTAAAGATTCATTAATTGAACACTGCATAAAAAGCCATCAATTCATCAAGGCAATGCATGCCGCACCAGTGTATGCCAGTCAACCCGTATAAATCAATCCATTGGGACTCGAAAAAAAAAATAGTTTGACTAGAAAACAAAATTTGACATAGACATCCTGAAGAAAGTATATCTCCTGGCCATAAGACCTAGCAAATATTCAACTTATTGCCATTTTGACTGTTTCGTGTTCATTGTAAAAACCATTACTAGGAAGCATTCGCTCATACAGAACATCTGCAAATAAAAAATATCTATTATATAGCACTCCAAACGCTTACAATTACATGTTTATGAAATCGTAAGATAATAAGTATATTCACAATTTAAGAATATGTTGAATATGCCTTTCATTAGATGCTTGTTAATTTTGACCTAAACCAAGCAGGGTTGTTTCTCTTCCGAAAAAACTAGTTTTTCCGGGACGGCGGAAAAAACGAAGAAACCCCTTTTTCCGGTTTTACCGAAAACCTGGAAAACACTGAAAAAACCATCCAAACAATATTTCGGCCAATAATAATGATATAATGCAGTAATTTAGTAAAATTTTGTATACATACAACAAATAAACTGCCTGCGCAACAACACATTAACACACAACAAGAAAAAAAAACTCTTGCCACAATCAAACAAGAATTGAAATAAAATATCATGCCTTCATAGATAGATCGGAACTAGCTAGCTCGAGTGAGTTCTGGACAACGCCCTCTGCGGCGAAAATCGTGTTAACTTCATACACGGCCACCTACGTAAACTCCCAACTAGTTTGACTTTGGTACATAAACCCGGCGGCAATGATTAGTGAATCCATGGATCCTCTCTAGTAGGATCCATGGTGAATCTGATAGTGGCTTGTTAGCGGGGCCGCGCCGAGGTACAGATTTTGGGCCAGGAGTTTGTTATTTTGTTCGTATTTTGTTCGAATAAACATCAAGATTTTGAGTTCATTCATTGTTACATAAAATCATGCAACATTTGGTGCGACACTTAAGTAATATTTTAGCTAGCCACACGGACTACTAAATATAGATTTTGGCTAGTCCGCCGTGATTTTTGCTAGCCATTGGCTAGCGGGCTACCGTTAATTTCGAACCCTGATAATATATTATATTGCAACTCAAATAATCAAAATCTGTTTTAATTCAGTACACTTGGTTAATATGACAATAAAAATGGAAAAGCCTAATACCTTGTGCAAAAAAAAGACATTCTGCAAAAGTGGAATATTTGACAGTGTAGAAATTTGCATGCAATTTGGACAGCATGAACCTGGTGCAAAAATAGAAATATGAATATATTTGGGGGGGTTTTTTGTGGATGACAAAGTGTTTTTCAAATCAAGAATGTCCTATTGAATGTGGTATTTTCAGTTTGGATTTGTGCTCATATTCTTTTTCTTTACTGTTATATACCACATACCATCTGAAAAATTAAATGTCTATTTATTGTGCTAGAAATGTTTGTGTCTGTGTCTGCTTGTGTGTATACCAGGCTGACATTCTTTTTGTCTATCCATGTCTACATGTTTGTGAATGTGAGTTTTTTTTTTTTATATCTCGCACAAATACATGTACAGTTTGATGTGGTACAAATTTATTGTTACTTTTCATATAAAGCCATTATTAGGAGGTGACTACAGATCCACCGACACATTCAATAAGCTAGGTTATCGTCGCCTGGGCGTGTCAATGATCTGATATTTGCACAAGTGTCATGGAGCGGGTTGAATGCTGTCGTTTTATTGAAAGTGCTTTCCCGCACCTTGCGCTGCCATTTGCGATGTGATGTGGATGCCTTCCCCATTATGACGTGACGTTGATTTCTCACTTAAAAATTAACACTTGTTCTTGTGTCATGCAGCATTTTTGCCGCTTGAAGGGTACACGTGAAATGGACATCTATGTGCAGATGTGGAGTTAAAGGAGCATTTGCATTCATAACTGTTTGATGTTGTTCAATAGTGTAAAAGTTAGGGGTTTTGTTTGATTGATCAAATTTGTTTTGATAGATATAAACTTCAAAGTTTTCATTCATGAGTAAGTTCATGCTCTTTAAAGGTTCTTTTTTAATGATTCCACGGTGAAGTAGTTCCAAACGCATTATGTTTCCGGGTAGTCTGTCTGTGGGCACCAGTTTGTCTACTGCATTATCTCAAGAATGGAAGGATAAAATTCAGGTATGGACTGGGTAAATGCAGGGTCAGAAGGGCAAAGATCACAGCCCCACTTTATGTACTATTTAGGCAATTCACTTTGTTTTTATATACTTAATTATCTCAACAGTGGAATGACAGATTTGAATGAAACCTGGGTGAATAATAAATCACCATCTCATCAAATTGACTATTGCATTCTGAGGTCATAAAGGACAAAGATCACAGATCATTTTTAATTCTAATATAAGCATCACTGTAGGTAACAATAAAGAAATATCATTTCATGAAATCACACAACAGGGATTTGGATGGGGGCCAAATTGGTGATTCAGGGTGAAGGCATACCCATCAACTGCCCATCCATTGAATTTCACTTGGGAAATTGAAATTTTAATTTACCGCCAAATCTTATGGACCCCAAAAACCATTCATCTGAAATGATATTTATATGCTCAATGCGCTGACTACAGAACAGCATAATTCACATTTTGTAGATACTGTGCATTTCTACCAGAAATATGAATAGATTTTATTTGTAATCAGTTTAATTTATTAATGATGGCGAATGAAACTGAGCGATGCGCGTACGTGTATTTCGCCAACTTTTGTGATCTCCCACCCCTTTCTCTGATTATGCATGCACTTTCTCTCAGACGAGTGAAGTCGCCACTTTATCACCCATTAATGGATATGATTCTGTGACATTTACGGCATTCACGTATCTTCCTTCCGTGTGCATAACCACACATTAGTATTTTCATCCGAGCGTGACTTCATGCAAATTCTAGAATATAGTGCATGGTAGAACAGTGGTGCAAATATACCACCCTTGTGATAAAATCACAGCAAGTTGCATACAGTACAATAGCTACTTTCATTTATTAATGCTAATTTACCAAACGATACATGAAGAACAGGCCCAAAACATTACAAAAAAGCCTCTTGCCTGATATAATCTGTAATTCTGTATGTTCTCTTTATGGCTTGGATCCTGTTTCACCCTTCGCAAATGTCACTGCATGGTTAGTGTTGCAATCTACTGAAGAATAAAGCGTGCCAAAAAGAGGGATTTGTTACTTTTACCTAATTGTTTGCTAGAACCTTCCTCATTTAGATAGTGTGTTATTGTTATACTTTGTCTCAAATTAATGAGATGTAGGTGTGTGTGGATTGTAATTGGATATGGGTATGCCCCTTGGAGAAATTTAAAGCAAATATTTGTTAAGGAGACAAACACTTCCGTGTAGGAGATTTCTGATCAAGGAATAAAGTGATTAGCGCATCCAGCGATGTCTGTCAACCTGGCCTGTTTTGTTGGTGCAGAGTGAGGTGTGAAATTGATACTAGAGCGTGATATCTTGCAATAATTTCATTTTTTGTTTGTGAGTGTACTTGTGTTCCTGCGTCTGTGTGTATGTGTACGTGTATGTGTGTTTTGTGTATGTGTGTCTGTGTGTTTGTGTCTGTGCGTCTGTGTGCAAGTTTGTGTGTACATGTGTGTTAAACAAATTTTCACCTCCTCCTCCTCGTGATATTGAGCATTTCATAAACTGTATTTATCAAAGTAAGCTGTAAACTGTGGCAAATTCCACTACATTCCAACATGCATACTTATAATCTTCACATAAAAGCAACCTAATGCATCTAACCACAAATTTTTATGCACTTTCTACCTTCTACAAAATTTCAAATATCCATCTGTGAAAAATATCAAATATCTATCTCTGAAAAAAAAACAATCAGGGTTGTATTAAATGTATTCTTTCTAATTTTGTTTCATGTGTGGAACATTTGAGTTTACAGTTTAACATACATTCTTGCATTACAACGATATTAGCACCATTAACAGAATCCCAATTATTTAGCCATTAATGACAATGCCCCTTTCAAATTTCAACTTAATCATGACGGTCCAGTACCTATATTTTTGGTATCCATGCACACGTATACATGCCAGCCCTATACAAGGATCCGACCTTCACGGCTAGGATATTTATGTATGCCAATTTAGATACACTTAACCAATTTAACTCTAATGAGGGAAACGCTATGGGCATATATATGTACGCAGTTAACTTATGCAATGAACAAATTAAAAGTGACGGGACGGCCAAAATTGGTGGAGGGAGATCTAACAGGCGTGCTTCCGACGTGGACTGATTACTCATCATGCTCATGGAGGGGGCGATGAGACTCGCTTACTGGGATCTGGGTCAGATTAGAAGTGGACTTGTGTTTGGACAGGGTAGGAAAACGGCCGGAGGGAGTTATATGGCCATCTTCATGCTTGACCTTTACTAGAATATTTATGGGTTCTCATTATCCCTCTGAAGAAGCATGCATGGCCATGTTGGGCAGAGTACTTTGGCAGGAATTTCTATTTTTTACATTTGACTATTTTGTTGGTGTTCATTTAATTGTTCTACTTTGTACACCCAAACCCAACAGAAGCAGGCACACAGGCCGTAAATTATGTCATTCTATGATGATAATGTGAAAATTATAACGTTAAAACAATTATGATTCTATTGGTTGGAGGGCTTATGGCGACATCACTGTAATGATATTAGTAAAGAAATCACATATTGCACATGTGAATATATAAACAATCTGAATGTATCAGATAGTTTTTGTGCCGGAAAACCTTTATAGTTTCCATGCCATAATGTAGAATAACCCTCATTATGCACTAGAAATAAATTTATTAGCATTATTTCTATATTTAAATACATTTTTATATAATAATGGGATTGTGGTATATTGTAAAGTGCCATTTCATGATGCAAATTCCATGATCAACTGATACTGTGAAGAGTAATTAACAGAACAAGGGTGCCTCTAAATATCCACGCCTTTGTAACGTGAGAGCAGTCATATAAAGCATCTTTTTTTCCTTGATATATCATGCCGTTCATCAGTAATTACTTGTATGCACTCTGCTCATTTGTATAAAATGATGTTCAGTTGTTGAATAATGCAGTGCTGTCTTGCTGGAATAATTTATGCTTTTGAAAAGTCACATCCAATGATTAATGCATATCAGGAGAAGGAGAGAGTGGCAGAGGGCAAGAGATGTACTACTTCAAATGAAATTGAATAAGAGTAGGGCATCTTCTATTACTCTGACGCAAATTAAAATGTACATAGTTAACTATGCATAACTAGGTACGATGTGCTGTGGTGTGCCACAGTCACTCTGATCCATATCCTACACTTACATGTAAGGCATCTAGATTTCTTGCTATGAATAAGCAGTGAAAAAAATTTGCAGAGCTGCCACAGTTTTCCTGATTTTTGCAGATGGTTCCATGAAAATTTACAAATCTTCTTTCATTAGGACAAACAAATTTGAGTGTCTCACTCACTACGGAAATATTTTGACTGATTGTGTTGCAAGTAACTTATAGATATCGTTTTGATATTGATTTTTAAGCAGCTTAGCATACAGCAGAGATGCTACTTTTCTGGATGTTTCATGAAGTCAGGATATTTTGGGTTTTTTAAGTGTGAAAAGTTCAAGGAAAATAACAGGGTAAAGTTCTGGAAGCATGCAATTCACAAGTGGGCCAAAAATAACACTTTTAAAATTGTATAGAATTTTGCCCAGATCAAGTATCAGGACACCTGAATTTGCATTTTGTTGTTTAAAAAAGGTTACATTTTCACCACTTAAAATCACAGTTTCATAAAGAATAGAATGCTTACAATTAAGTAGTTATACTTCCAAAAGTAAAAAATATAAGCAATATTATGTTAAATCTCAAATATTTATTCAGCACACTGTCTTCCATGTGATTGTCCTTATTGCTTTCAAAAACAAAACTCAGAACATCAGGTACCCTTCCCCTGATCCCTACTGTGGAATTGCCTGTGAAACTCGTTAGGGTGAAGGTGGTATCGTGGATGCCAGCCTTAAAGTTCAGGATTTTTTTAACTACCCTGTAGCATCACTAATTCAGGCAAGGGGTCAAGTGGTAGCGTGGTAAGTCACAATGCATGCACAGCTAATCTCACACCCATCACATTAACTGTGGCAGAGATATTGCTCCAATTGTGCCATCTCCCAGGAGCATGTGCTCATTTGCCTTAATTGTCCTGGCACTGCCCGGACCCATATAATTCCTCCGGTCATCTCAAAATGAAGCAATTTCCAATTTTTATCCCATTTTAATTGATAAATATACCCTCCTAGTATTATCATTATAAACAAGCTGCTTGTTTTAGTGTGGAAGTTGAGTTTGTGCTGTTACACATGTAAGAGCTATTCTGTTATATCTGGATGTATTTTCTGGATGTATGTTTCCTATTTCCACTGAAATGTATGCTCATGAATATTTTTTGTGTGTTTATGTGAGGTAATGATTTAGGTGTTAAAGCTTAGTGACATGATAGGGAACACTTGAAAATGCCTCAAGAACAAAATGAGTTGAAATATATGCCAACTATACACCAGCTGGAGTGGATATCCCAGCTGGAAGGATTTGTCTCTAATTTATTTACTTCAAGAGAATCAACCATGAATATAATAGTTTTTAATTCTCTCGAGCCCTAATCGAAATAGAAGCCATAGTGAGCTACACAACAGGTTTGCCTGCCACGAGGGATATTGATATTAGTTATTTTAGAATTAGTCAATGTTTGACTACAAGATTTTCACAGCAGAATCCTTGTATAGTTTACTTGATTCTAGAATAGTTTCAGCCCAAGTTGAGGACTACCCCCAATCATGTCATTTACCTTTGATTTGATTTGGTTTGATTACATTTTAGTGTATATTTTTTGACTCTCATTTCACCGTACAAATTTAAAAAACTACCTTCAACAGGTACTGAACCATAATACTCTACATAAATGTCTTCTTCACTTTTATTTAATAAAAGTAAGAACAATATCAATTCATTCTACATACATGCAGTCGTACAAGTATCGAAAGTGCTTGGTAACGGAGCATGCAGAAGACACATACTATCTCAATTTTAGGAATGAAACATATTGAGAGTGGGCTATTTAGCATTTGACCTGGTGGAGATTTGAGGATCCTATTGAAGCCATAATTTAATATTGTCAAGCAAGTAAGCCGAGAATATTGATATATATTCTGCACAAGTTTGCAGAAGTGCAGTGACATATTTGTGGCACAACAGGATGGGCGTGTCATCTTAAAGTGTGCCATCTTCTATCTGCCAAAGAAACTGTGCTTCATTATGCAGTTCAAATGAGATGTGGATTGATTACTGCATTTGTAAGAAAGACAAATAGCATGTTTCAATATATTAGTGCTCGAA
>JZLH01S0193240.1:69841-90371 GCA_001188425.1 Eucidaris tribuloides | reverse complement strand
GCTGCAACAACTTAATCCAGGGGAGACGCATGCCACGAGTTGTTGACTGTCATCCACACTGTCATCGCATTATCCATGACAACAGCCATGTGGGTACCACATGATGCCCCCAAACAAGGCCGCATCGAATCGCTACATTCCATAATTGGCTGGTATTGAACTAACGTTATTAGTGCAGTGCATATCTCACGGTGATGACAGACTGCACTTGTGAATATTTAGGTGGAACTTAAGGGGCATTTGATTTCCACCGAAATGTGTGTGTCAGTGCACTGAATATCACCCCCAACCAATGACTCATCGACTCTAAATATGCCATTGCTGAAGCACATTGAGTGCAATTCTGCCCGGAAATATATGTGAATTATAGTGGTCCATTCATGCAAGAGCTTATTGACTCAGCCAATACATGTATCTTAAGTAATATGTGTATGCCAGTGATACAACATTTTATCAGAAAAATATACATGACCAAGGTTTAGTCACTCAAAAATTCAAGACTTTCTATTGGTAGTAAGTGAATTGTCTTATTTCTTAAATGGATTGTTCGCAAAATTTGGCATTTATCTAATCAAAGCCCTGTTCTTTTTTATCTCAAAGACTTGTCTGAAATTGTAGAAACTTGATTTGAAAACTTAGAGAATTGTTATATATTTTTAACTATTCTTTTTTAGAAATCTTGATTAAATGTCCCTCCCCCTCCCCCCCAAGAAGAGAAAGAAATGTGTTATGTCATTGGTCTTTTGACAAAATTGTGGACAAAATCATTGGAAAATTTTGGGGGGTTTTCAGTTTTTTCATTGTTTTTTTAAGATATTGAAAAAATGAGGTTTTAGGTGTTTTAATTAATTGATAGATTTTTTTTTACATTTATGAGGCAATGTTTGTGTAGATTATTTTTAAAAGATTAAACTTGATCAAAAAAAGATCACCAAGTCTGCAAGCTTCCGTGTCTTCCCCTGCTTCCCTACCAATCTCCCCCCCCCCCCACCCTTAGATATGTGAGTCATGTCTACAGCGTCTGAGTCAGATACACTAACATTACAACACTCACTCAGTCATGCTTGCAATATAACTTAAGTAGACCATACATTAGGAAGGTCATGTTAAGACTGTTTCATATTTCACCACTTTATAGGCATAACAAATTGGATTACATTACATATGGAATATTTGCTATGACCACATTTCTAGTGAGGAAAAAACATAGAATTCACATATCTGCTCGTAAGATATATGAGCATTAATTATTATACAAATATACATCAGCCACAAATTTCTTGCTTCATGGTTTTACCCATTTCAACAGCTTTTGTAACACATAAAACATGTCTACATAACATCTTTCAATTAAATGTAATCTAACGTACTGAATGCATCGATTCTTGAGGTGACTAATATTGATTTGACGTGAACACATTTGAAAGTTGGGGCACATTGTTTACTGTATTCAGAATGCATAAAGTACACTTGTTTTTGATGAATAAAAGATTGATGTGAATATCTGAACACATTTTGCTTCGTAGATGCAGAAACTTGAAGGTCAGAAAGTGTGAGAGGTATTATCAGTAGGCCCATCTTTGGGATAAGACCATGTGTAGTTTCCCTGAATGACCAACACCTGACCTCAACACTTTTATGCATCGGGGAATCAGCCCTGACACTTTTCCTGATTCACTGCATAATTTGATTGACATGTCGAGTTCAAGTTTCAACAACCAGGATTACATGCATTATCCGCATTCTTCGCATAACCTACATTCTAAACTAATAGATCCCATATCTCTGATAACACAGTTTCAAAGTAGTTCTTCCTTTTGTATTTCAATGTTTCAAAAACAAAATACACAGAATGCTGTGCTTTCATTTTTACTGTGAGAAATGGATTCAACACTACTCATTTACCATAGATCTCATACACTGGTGTTTCATATCCTACATGTATGTGGTGTTCTATGATACTGTATACACCATTTATTTCATGTACAATTCACTATTTTGCTTTCAAGATGGGGAATTCAGAGTTTTTATCCACAATTTTATTGCATTGTCATTCATTTAGTACAGGTATATGAGAGAATGAACATTCCTGCAGTTGTTTAGGTGTGGAATTTGCAAAAAGAAAACCACCAATTAGTAATCAGGTATACCCAGATTCAAATTCTAAACTGTGTAGCTAGATAATCTTTGAATGATATAGCTAGATAATAGTGATTCAAGAGTCATCATAGCGCTCCTTTCTGTAAAACAGATGTAGATTTCAGAATGCCACTGGGTGTAAAATGTAATGGACACATGGAGGGATCTCGATGAAACAGGTGCTTGCATTGATCTGGTTATTGTGCTGCAGTCCAGGGCTTCATCCGAAAACGAGGAAAAAGGGGAAGAGAAATTAAAAATAAACGTGTGGAAATATCAAAGGTGACAAGAATCTAATGGGGATTAAATGAGAGAAATCATGTGTGAGATACACAGCAGTAACCATGGCGATTCGGCCTCCAGGCAGTGATAGCGTTGGGGTGTGCAGACATCCAGAGTCGTTCTTTGACTGGACTGTCTTCTTCTTCTCGGCTATATTGGCAGCCTCCCTTGATTGGAGAGGGTTTTATTTAATTTAGGGGAACATGTAAAATGAGTTAAATGTTAGAACATTCTTATTGACCTTTGAAGGAATGTGTAATTTGAATTTAAAGTGATAGGCTAACATTGTGGAGCTTCAATTTAAAAAAAATGGTCAAATTTTGATATCTGAACTACATAGAAGTGTTCATATGGACAAATAAACACCCTAGAATAAAAAAAAGTTTGGAAAGTTACACCGCCAATGGCAAGTTATGCATGAATAAACAATTAAAACTCGGGGCGAGTTTAAATAGCGTAGGTGTACACACAGTAAGTCTATGGGAGAAAATGGACAGGTGAATCGGATCAACATACGATTTTCACTTTTTTAAAGCACTAAATAATCATTTTGAAATACAATTTTTATTCAGGGTGTCATTTTTAGACCTTATTAAAGACAATGGTAGCATGGGGAATCATGTAGCTTAGATTTTTTTAACTGTGGTAAATGTTAGCCAATACCTTTAATGTTAAAAAATTCTTATTGACCTTTGTATGCCTTGCCTGCTATCAGAACATCAGAAATAATCAAATTAACGCATTGAAGACTAGACATGAGATATCTTGTCTGGAGAGGTCTATGGGAAATGCATGTTTGAGCAAAAATAAACCATCTTCAACGTGTTACAGAGCTGCCAAGTGGTACTGATTTTCAATAATTTTTACTGAAAGTGGCAAAGAATACTGAAGGTTGCATGAAAAATACTGATTAATTGCATGTTTTTCTACTGCATTTAAGTTAAAATGACTAATTTTTACTTAATCTATAGCAAAATTACTGGAAGGCATTTCTGGAAGGTATTGATGGAAGTTGACAGCCCTGGTGTTAAAAGAAAAACAAAGTAAATAGATAATGCAGCACAATGGACCTAGCAGCTAGTCTTGAGCGATACTGCACTAAGAATTCGGGACATCTGCGCAACATATTTTTGTCTGCTTTCCAAACAAATAAGGAATAGGTAGATAGACAGATAGATAGATAGATAGATAGACAGATGAATATAGATAAATAAGATAGATACAGATAGATTGATATAGATAGATCTAGATATATAGGTAGGTAGATAGATAGATAGATAGATAGATAGATAGATAGATAGATAGATATTTAGGTATGCATAGATATTATGTTTCACTTGTATACTTTCAAATCTGATAGTCTTTTCTAAATGTGTGCTTTTTTTGATCTGCTATTTTATTATTTTGATTGTCATTAAGAATTAGCAAACAAGACTTAGAAAAAACACTAATAAAAACAAAAAGAAAAAGGAATCTTTTCCAAAGATATGTACATTATAGAGTTATTTTTCTTAAATCGCTTTTAGTAGCAGTAGTATCTACATATGCATATATCGTGCCCAGTCCAACACAAGTAGGTGTGGGTGCAGGAAGCAACAACAGACTCAGCGATGTGAAATGAATCGGCCCTCTATTAATTCAATAAGAGTTCGTAATCTCCTTTCTCCTCGGGCATAATAAGCCGTGCTTATCTCTTGTGCACTAGGATATTTATTATCCACGGTGACCTAATAATAGTGAATTAGGAGGCAGGTTGCTGTTGACTTGTTTTTGTTGAGCATATGAAATTAGGGCGGAATGGAGAGAAGTAAATATGAACTGTATTGTCTGTGTCACACACACACACACACGTACTTACACACACACACACACACACACCCCTATGCATATTTTCACCATTGATCGGGGACGTAACTTTTAATTGATTACAGACTATACAAATGAGGACATTTGTGTGTGATATTCTACCGCCAACCACGGACACACTCCGTTCCAACTGGTGACACCCATGTGTATAAAGTTTTATGTGTGATTTTTAACAGGCAAATGAGGTCAATTTTTTTACCCACAAAAAAAAATATGATTATGCCCTCATACAGTTGGTTTTCAAATTGGCAATCGTTTGCACTAGGTCTAGAAACACTTACAGTCCCCATTTCTGGGATGGTCCATGGTCTGAATGTGGAGTGTCGTACATACATCCCCATTTGGAGGCATTTACAAACACACACGTGCACACACATACATAATCACACACAAACATACACACACACATACTAATACATACATACACACTCATACTTATACCTACACACACACACACACATACATGTAGCCATACACGCACTTACGTGTATATACATGGATGTACATGTATGTACACTCAACAACATAAAAGAAAAATACACACAAACACACACTCACTTTCACATTTGAGCACACGCCCTTTTATTCAGACCAACATCACAAGCTTGAGTGCAAATCTGTAGTCTATCAAAGGATAGAATCAATGTTTGGGGAAAAAAATTCCATTCAACCTTGCATTTGCCAGAATCTGTTGTAGCCTTGACATTTATTTTGAATATTTTATCAAATGCTGCATTTGGTTGGGTTGTAGAGTGGCCTCCCAATTTTGCCTGTGTTCAGAGACAAAATCAGCATTGCATACCATCGAATAAGATCATACAGTATAAGTCAAAAAAGGGAAGTCAAATTCAACCTGACATCAATCAAAAAATGACAGAATGATCATTTTCATTTTGCTTAATCATATATTTCCACTTCAAACTTGAGGTTTGAATGCCTGTCATATTTCACTAGATTCAAAGTGTAAGAGATTTAACCACAATATTATGTTTTATGTTTTGTTTCCACTGGTCAGAAATCAACCTGGTTTCTGGGTCAGATTTCTATACTTACATACTATAGTGTGAGTCAAAAAAATGAAACTTGGGTTCAGTCCCAAATATTTCAAAACTGAAAAAAAATATACAGAACTAAAATCAGGGAATGATAGAATGATCATTTACTTTCGTATGGTATGTTGGTCACTCATATTTCGTCGTGCGGCTGGCAGAAGGACGTTAGCAAATGCTCAAAGCAGAAGGGCGTTAACAGTAAATTGCCTCTAATTTGAAAACCATGGGCTTATTCAATATTTTCGCCTTACGTACTGATAGAAGGATCTAAAAGATCACAATACTTTGATTTCATGTGAAATAAGCCAATGGTTGTCACGTTACAAGCAATTTACTGTTAACGCCCTTCTGCTTAGAGCATGTGCTAAAGACCTTCTGCCAGCCGCACAACGATTTGTTCATGAGTGAGTGCTCACAATCTGGTTTATAAAACATGTCAAAATTACCTTTGTCCAAGTCGTTGTAGATTGTTCTGCATAATGACATCGGCCAAAGTATTCACACAAAAATCATCCAGTCATGCATTCACCTTGCAAACTTAAAACTTGGACAAAAGCAATTTTGACATGTTTTACTGAACTGATTGTTAAGCAGTCATCCATGAATTATGAATGACCAATAAACAACATGAAAGTAAAGTGAGTATGCTTTCATCCAGAAACTTAGCAATGTCAATATAATGCAATGTATTTTAGCCTTCGGGCTACCATTTTGCAACGTTTTCAATAAACCATTCTAATAATAATTCCCCGATATCAATTATATATTTTTTGTTGTTGTTGCTTTAGGTGGGGGGTGGGGAGAGAGAGAGAGATTATGAAATTGTGGTTTCCTTTTTTTGACTCACACCGTATAGGAACTTCATTCTCAGCTACACTGAAACTAAAAGTATTGGGCAATAAAACCTATTTATCCACAGATGACAAAGCATGTGTAATGAACATTCCATCAAAGATCTCAGATTCCTCGTGGCCCAGCTTCGTATTATGAAATTGCTTTGTCATCGGAGCGAAACCTTAAACAATGTATGGGGAATTTCAGAGAACTTGATATGCAAACCAATCGGACCCCAAAGGCAGGCAATTTGGAAAGCATATTTTCCAGAAATAGTCGGGATTGTCATTGCAATGAACCATTTTCGTAGTAATTTTATCATGTGCCTTCCTTGCCATTTACTGAATTGTGTTTTGGGATTTTAAATATGAGTTACTTGATTTGTTGTGCCACGTGAAACTATAATGCAATGGCGAGAGTCAATTTTTCTTCAGCAAAGGAATTTTGATGAGCACTACCTTCATTATATTATGCAAACTAATATTGGTTTCATACTGGCAGCTGACACAAGGGAACTGCTCAATCAATTCTGTTTGCACATATACTGTTTCTATGTATGTGCATTCTTGTTTTCGTAGTGAATTGGAGGTGGTGAATATATGTGCAGAATGTTAAAGATTCATTAATTGAACACTGCCATAAAAAAGCACATCAATTCATCAAAGGCAATGCATGCCCATGTGTATTGCAGTCAACTCTGTATAAATCAAATCCATTGGGACTGAAAAAAAAATAGGTTTGACTTAGAAAGACAAAATTTGACATTAGAACCTGAAGAAAGGTAGTATTCTCCTGGCCATAGACCTAGGCAATATTCAACTTTTGCCATTTTGACTGTTTCGTGTTCATGTAAAAACATTACTAGGAGCATTCCTCATAAGAACACTGCAATAATAATAATAATTTATATTTATATAGCACTCTCAAAGCGCTTTACAATTACAAGTTATTAAACGTAAGATATTAAGTATAGTCACAATTTAAGAACTATGTTGAATATGCCTTTTTCATTAGATGTGTTTTTTAATTTTGACTGAAACAAGCAGGGTTGGGTTTCTTCCGGAAAAAACTAGTTTTTTCCGGGACGGCGGAAAAAACTGGAAGAAACCCTTTTTTCCGGTTTTTACCGGAAAAAACTGGAAAAACTGGAAAAAACTCCAAACAATATTTCCGGGCCAATAATGATATGAATTGCAGTATTTTAGTAAAATTTGTATACATACAAAAATATAACTGGCGGCAACAACATATTAACACACAACAAGAAAAAAAACACACTTGCCACAATCTAAATCAAGAAATTTTGAAATAAAATAATCATCCTTCCAGAACATCTCTAAATGAAGGGCAGCATAAGCAGCCTATACTAATATGTACATGACCTACATGTAGCATTGGATCTTTTTCATGTAAAGTATTGCATAAACCTCCTAACTCCTATTATTCATTTGTTTGTTATTCAGCCATCATTGGTATAATTATTATTTTCCTAAGAAGCAACGACACATCTTGGCATCCGACTTTGCATGTTTAACTACTTAGGCTTGTTTTACATATTAAAGCACAAGTTTTAGTTTTAGGGATTTTGTTTTATATTGAAACGGTTATGCCCAAAGGTCATATCACACCCAATAACATGATTCTGAAATTATAAGACGTTTGTTTAAATTAATTGATGAAAATTTGGGGGGGGGAACCCCCGATTTTATTGGACTAAATTTTACATTATAGGCTACCAAAAAATGTGTTAATATACTGCAATTAGCACCATCATCAGAAAGAGCAGACATCTGATTCTTTCTCCTGAGGTAAAATTCAGGGCTAACGCTAAACACCTATTAACCATCGGAGCGTTTGGCTTATATATCGGTTAAATTTAGTCAAAATCTCGACGTCGCCTCCCCCTGAGATTTTTCATTAACTATTAATACTAAAAAAAAAAAAACCCTGAAAGGCAATTCAAAACTATTATTTGTATGATTTGACTTTTTGGGCATAGACGTTTCAAATAAAAAAAAATCACCAAAACTGAACTTGCGCTTTAAATTCGATTCAGCATACTTTGAGATGCCTGTCTGCCACAACCATAACGTATGCACTAATATATTTATAGTATGACATCAAAGCAATTCTCTTAAGGCCCACTGTCATGACGAATGAAGAAAGCCCTCTTTTGACCTCTCATTTAAATTAGGGCACTAATGCCTACCCATAATGCAACAGAATATCCTGGTGTTGTGGTAAAAACAGAGCATTTGTTTTCGTCCTGGCCTATCTCATAGACTATGGCATTGCCAACAGTCCATATTTGTGAGTTTTGTGCGGTATCTATAGACTATTCTCATCCTGCACGGTGGTGAATTGACCTGACAGTAGGCCTTTAAAACTCATTGACAAAAAGGTGACCAATTAAAGTGTCTGGCACAACAGCTTACACCAGGGAAAAATACACGGGGGCTTGGGGCGATTTCGCCCCCAAAATGGCAAAAGAGACCTCGAAAATTGCAAAAGAGCCCCTGTAAATTGCCATATGGTTTTATACAAAAGAGTGTCTGGAACATGAAAAGTAGCCCCCAAAAAGAACTTCCCCACCCCCCCCCCCCCCCCCGGTAACTTGTTTACTTTTTTTTCTCCATGCTATAAACTGAGCTACATAATACATGTAGTACAATCAACTGAGTACAGTTACATGTAGTACAATCAACTGAGTACAGTTACATGTAGTTGCATGGAGAAGTGACCATGAATGGGAGTGAATCAACAAACTATGGTTAGAAGTTCATAACCAAAACAGGGGAGAACAAAAAAAAAAAGAGCTTTCCTATTTCATTATAGTTATAATAGTTTATAAAATGAAAATCTTGAATAAATAAGGAAAAATAAACACTTAGGAGGTTTTTTCCATTTCTTCCGAAAAAGCGGAAAAAAACTGTTTTTCCGTTCCGGAAAAAACCGGTAAAAACCGGCGTAAAAAACCGCCTGCGGAAGAAACTGCCAACCCTGAAACAAAGTAATATCAGTGATGCAACAAATTGAGGCTGGGAGAGAATTTCACAAATGTCGGACAGAGCATGAAAAGGACCTCTCACCAAAATATTTTGTTTTTGCTTTTTTAACAATCAAGAGGATTTGATTGACAGAACAAAGGGACCTACATGTATTGGGTTTGTATAACTTAATCATTTCAGAAAGATGATTTAGAGCATGACCATGTATAGATTTGAAAGTTAAAAGAAGAATTTTGAACTAAACACAAAATCTATTGTAGATGTGAAGGTAGTCTGGATTTTTAAGTATTTGTTCCACGTGTATCCAGTTTGCTTCCTCAGTTTGTCATTCTATCTTCATGCTACTTACAAGTGGTGCTACAAGAGTTTTGTTTTCAGGTTGTCTGTCTGTCCGTCTGTCCATCTATTACTCACATTCTTGTTACTTGATAATCCATGTAGTGTAAGGTCAAGTATTTTGAGGTTTGTGAGGTATGGAGCTGAAGCAAGGTTCAGTGGAGGAAGGGCATTCACAAGAGTGTTATTTTGATTCTGTTTACAATTCTCACACATGGCCAAACATTAGATTTCTGATAGCAAATGTGGAATGATTTCAACTTCAATGAATAAATAAAAATAATTTCTTTAGTGCAGGCATCAGCAACAGGTTCAAAACACTTATAATTTTGTGCATATGAAAAATCCTATAAAATTTGCTATACACTTCTCAGAACCCTTAATCCTTTAAAGCTTACAACTTGTATTAAAGCATGCCCTTTACATCAGATTAACATCTATTACAAAGAGGTAGACCATATGTGTAAAGGGTTATATAGGATATTAATCCTTACTTACTATGTATGTGGTGAGGAAGGGAGGAGATACATTATATACCCATTCAATTGTATTGAAAGATCTTTAATATATTTGTTTTTTATAATTTTGTTATCCTTATTTTTTATATTTCCCAATAATTTTTAGAGAGGGAGAATGGAAATGATTAAGTGTTACTCTTTATCCATGTGTTTTGCAAAATTATGAATACTTGGTGACAAGTGGTTTTAAAAAAAAAATGGTTTTTAGTTTTTGCAAGTACACTTACATGTAGTTTTGATGAATAATGTGGTTGGCTTTTCCCATTCATTCAATTTTTGTCACTTTTCAGAGGGAGTATTAGATTTGGTTTTAGTCTCCACGCAGGACACCTGATCCATAAGTATATCACTTAGTGTTGTATCAATCTTTCACGGACCACCTGATACCAACTACTAGATCAGAATATGAAGAGCTTGCCAATTTAAAAGGTGCTAATCAACTTTTTCTTGAAAAAAACGAGTTATTAGCCTCAGTACATATAGCTAACACTTGTCTAGTGGACATAATACATTAGCTATAAATTGCACAGACAAATGCCAAAAAATGTGTGTTTTACTTTTCATTTTTCCATAGGTGCACTGTTAAACTCCGACAAAGAAATGCCAATTATCAATTTATCAAAGTGGATTTAGGGTGCGTTTTGGTTGCAAGTCTTCATATATAGGTCAAAACAAATGGGAAGAAGCCATGTTACATGGTCAGTCTGAGATAGGAGTGAGGTGAGTCGGTAATAAGGTTGCCTCTTAATAGATGATGGAGTAGCAATTAGGTGGGTTTTTTGAGCCAGTCACACCAGCGTATAGGGTTGATGCATCTTATATTTCATACGGAAGACGAGAGTCTGAACGAGAGGTGAAGGTTTTGATTTTGTCTGATGCTGTTGTCCGTCTGGTACCCTTTATTCATCCAGGATATTTTGTCATCTAAGTTATTATAAGAGGAAATGATTATACCACCTGAGCCCAATATTCTGTTTGTGAAATTCAATGAAGTTAAGTGGAACAGAGGGGAGTGGGTGTGTGTATGTGTGTATGTGTGTCTGTGTCTGTGTCTGTGTCTGTGTGTGTCTGTCTTTCTGTCTGTCTGTATAGTATGTGTATGTCTGTCTGTCTGTCTGTCTGTCTGTCTGTATAGTATGTGTATGTCTGTGTGTTTATCTTGGTATCTATCTATGTGTGTGTTTATCTGTGTTTGTCCATGTATGTCCACATCTGTCTTATGTGTATGTCTGTTAGTCTGTCTATATCTATGTGAATGTAACCATGTGTGTCATTCTTAGTCTATAGTCTGTATGAGATGGGCTCTTACAAATGCACCCATGATGTGGAAGCAAGCGTATCTTAGCTGCTGATACACAATTTTATTCTTGAATGATCACATAAGAAGATGAACGTTCAAATACAGACAAGCAATCATATGTGCCAGAATACTGGGAAAATGCTTTCTTTTGAGTGCCACACCCCTTTTCACCTTCCCATGACAACACATGCCATGACTTGGAAATAAATAAAGCTGACTGAAAACCAAAAATCCAGGATTTGGTATTTATCCTCATGCATATTTAATGAAAATTGTTACTGATTTGCTCACGTGTTCATATCATTAAAGGCTTACCCTTAAAAATATTGTTTATGCATTAGTTGATGCTGGTTTCTTTTTTTTTCGGGGGGGGAGGGTGGGGATGTCTGACCCTTGACCAGAGAGTATCATCAAATCTTTTAATATCTCAGTGCGTATGGATATCACACAACCATTAGTACTCTGATAATTACTCAATTCTGTCTTTTTCTTGTTTCTTGTCATTACTTTTGAACATTTTAGGATTTTGTCCCAGACGTTCTTCAGGAAGAATCCGAGAGGGTCGAGGGGGCAACTACAGGTCATGTAGGGATCGGAGGTCACCAGGCTTATGGCACAATGGACACTGGCAACGAGCACATCTCCTACCAGCCGCAACCGGACACAGAATCATCCGATCAGGAATGACATACTGGTATCCTTACATCCCCGTTTGATATTGCACTTGATAGCAACATCATCTAGAAATCTAAAGTAAATTACTAGCAAATAAATTATAATGTAGAATGTTTGAATGCGTGTTATACTTAATAGGAAAAAGATATGAAACAGTTGTGATATGTGTTTATATTTAGGTCTGTTTGTATTTATATCGTTTCTCATAATGTAGGTGTGTTTTGCTTTAATTATGAATTGCTCAAGTAACAACAAATTCCAAAATATAGTGTGATTTTTTTTTATTGTACATTTGTAGAATATACATTTAAAATTCCAAGCATGTGACAAGTTCTTGTGTCACAGTTTACCATATCCATTATGCGTTTTGCATTCATTACTTGCTTATGGAAATTATCAGGAGCTTCTTAAGTGTGATTGCCATTTTACAGAAAAAAGTTTGTCAGCAACCTAAAATACATATATTATGATGTAGAGCTGGAATGCATCCACTCAAAACAGTGTAAAATCTGAGTGTTATCTCTTTTTGTGGCAGCAGTACTGACTGAAAAGAAATTTGGTCCATTATTCATTTCTACCAAGAACCTCTTCTTCAGTAAATTTGTCATTTTGCATAAAGTGTTTGTCAGAAACTTGAAATACATAATGTACGACTGGAATGCATCCACTTAGAACAGTGTAAAGTCGGAGTGCTATCTCTTTTTGCGGCAGCGGTACCGACTGGAAAAAAAAGTTGGTCAATTATTTATTTCTACCAAGAACCACTTTAACTCTTGTGCCTGCCTCCTTCTAAGCGTTACCTCCAGAAGTAGCTTTCAGGATCCCTCTCCCTCCTCCAGGAATAGCGTATTATGTGCTCGAGTGTTTACGCTCCAACGAGCAGGAGTAAATTGTATGGGGGCAACCATTTCCTGCACAGGATTCGAATGCAGGTGGCGACGGAAATGGTCCCGAGGGGAACCGACGATGTGCCGCTCTGATTCCATCCCAAACAATGATCGTGGATTAAAGTGACAGTCTGTCAAACAAAACAGACAAACATCCACCAGACTAGATAAAAAATCAAAGTTTGGGTGCAGAATGGAGACATCTGGGGCAGTACCGCACTTCACTTAGATTCTAAGGACGTGCAATTAGACATTGTTTGCTGGTCTGAATGTTTGGATGAGTCCCGGGAGGACTGGTTTCGCTTTTATTGATATATGTTCATGTTAAAAGCCTCAGACACTACTGATGCTCGTATAGCCTTAGAAAGGATGCATGTCTTCAACGGAAATAGCATTGTGATTTCATGTGCGTCATCGTGTGTTTTGCGCCAGCAAGAACTAATTGAAACTTATCAGTTATCTGGTGATAAATAATGTAGTGCACATTCTGTACTCTGACCGGCTGGGTTAAACGTCTTTGACATGGGTCTACAACTTTAGAGTGTGTTACGGTAAAATCAAATCCACAACGAGTTAAAAGCATTGTTTACAACATTTTTGTTTTGTACCATAACGTAAAACAATCTATCCCAAAATCATATATATTGATGTTAAACAATCTTCTGCCTATGTTTTCTGTTCATCATTTTTGTTCAATTTCAGTTGATTAATGTGCTGTTCTATTTATTTTGTATTTCAGGAATGATTTAATTTGATGAGTACCAAAATGTTTACCCCACATGTTATAAATGATAATAATAATAACAAAAACAACAATAACAATACATAATTCTTATAGAGTGCATATTACTAATTAAGAATAAGTCCCTGGCTATGCACTTGGACACCTCATAGAACGGGTAGTAAAGATGACAAGCAAGCAAAATATGTACATTTTCAGGATGTTACTGCTTGGTTTTTCTGTCAGATTCAAGATGTACAGAGGGTGTTTTCAGAAATGCATCATAATATGCCTCAACTGCATGAACTGGTGTGCATCCCTGTGGGCTGCTTGAGAGAGAGGGTGATTGTTGGAAGTGCCGGAGTCACGAGTTACAAAGGCCAATGCCTCGACTCTCGAGTGAGATATCTGATATGATGTGAATTTCTCTCTGCCCACATGTAAAGATGGAGGTGGTTTTATTTGCTCTACTTTTGCGAGAGGTAAAAGGTCATGTCAATTCATTTCTTTACATTCAGATGTTGAGCAGTGTGAGCAGTCCCCGATCTTACATATTATCGCTTTTTGACTAAAAATCTGTGACAATTTGGGTGTTAATAGAAAATAATACACAGCTTTTATAAATCCCATAACACATTTTACAGAAATGTCCCTATACACTGAGTAAAAAAAAAAGAAAAGAAGTAGAGACATAAGTAGATACTGTAGTAAAATGTTTCCAAGACAAAGCTCAAATAGATTAGTCTATAGAGTAACAGATAATTTTTAACTAAAAACACATTGCATCATTATTACAAAAAAAGATTAATGAATAAATATGGTATGCATCCACTTAATCCAATCATTTCTGTTGAAATAATGCAGCTGCATTTATTCATACAAAACTGACATTTGAAGCAAAAATGTTTTCAGAGTTGTAAATTTTGTTAGGATTCCTTATAGACCAGAGATGTCTTGATTTATTCATGCTACTTGATTTATCAAAGAAAATTTTCATTGGATAGCAACGTAAACATGCATATATCTTCAAAATCAAAATTAATGAATAGAAAATACACCCTTTTCTGCAAAAAAAATAAATAAAATAGTTAACAGCGTTACGCCTGAGACTATAACACCTACCTGCTCCAATTCAAAGAACTGTTTCACAGAAATGCACCAATTACTCCTCAGTAACAGTGACAACAGATCGCAAAAAAAATAAAAGAAAATGAATTTTCATTGGATTAGTAATATGATAGTGTGGGTACTGTGTTTGTCATTGTAAAATACGGGAGTTATGTTCCACTTTCAGAGATGGTTATCAAAATTTTTTGTGATTGTACTTAATTAGAAATTATTGGAAGTTGATGTAATGAAATGTAAATTGAAGAAACTAGCAGCATATTATCAAGGAATCAAATGTAATTAAATATAAATCAATTTTCGGCAAAGTTTCATTTTAGCCCGTAGGTTGCTTGTGCAGGCCATGTCCGTGAAATTGAAGATGAGTTGTTATTTAGAATTTGAAAAATGCACAAAGCACTAACTACCATTTAGCCTGTGTTCAAGATTCACTTAACTAAGTCAGTTCAGTAATATTATTACAGTGTCCATGTATTGATCTATGAATACAAATATGCTTTTGAACTAGTGCATGAAATATGTAACAAAAATGGTACATGAGCATCATATGAACACACACTTCATAAATAAGCAGAAATACCATTATTTACCATTGTTTTGGCATAAGAGATGACTCCTGTGACTTTGAAAAGTGACGTTTTTGCCTTTAATATGTGTTCACTCATGCATGACTAAACAGATCAATCACATTTTCACACAGACATTAGTCAATAAGTGTAGGAACACTCTTCCCAAATCATTTTGCTCAAAATCATTTCATTAAAAAGTTATGGTATATTGAAAAAGGGGGGGTTACTATTTTTCTTGTGTTTACAGTGTATATGCATATTTTGTATATAATGTGTGATAGTTGCACGATCATATTGTCAACATATTCATTCCAAAAGAAAAAGTGTAATTCTTTAAGTACGGCATTTTCACCAACGGTGTACCATGGGACAGTAAGAGAAAGCTGTTGACTTTTGCCATTTCTCGCTGTCTCTCTCCCTCTCTCTCTTACTCTTTCTTGTCTGACTTAATGTCAATCATTTGCAATGCCCGTTTCTGACTCAAGGCAGCATTCTTTCATTCATAATTCATTGTCAAATCAAGTGCTGTTTATATTCATGTACTATTTTTGGATCATATCTAGAACTTGTTTGAAAGCATACAGAGTAACTAATAGCAAGTGACCCTGATGAAAGATGCGTGTACACTCGAATACTTAAAAGACATTTAGAAGTTGCCATTTTTCGTGAACGGTACATCTGGGATTAATATTTGCTCACCCAGGTGAAACAATTATAATCTAAGTATTACAGTAATGCTGAGCATTTTGGTAGCGTCCGACTCAAACCTGTGTTTATAAATGGCGGTATTGTTGTTGTTGTTGAGTCACGGGGTGGTTACGCACGTTATTAGACTTGTAACAGACAATTCTGATGTTAATTTAATGATAAATGACATTAGATCAAAATTTATCAGTTTTTTGTGTTGCTTTTTTTAAATTCCTTTAACCCTTTGACTACGAGATTCTGCAAATCCCCATAGACTTTTTACAGGGGCCATCCGGTTCCCATAAGCAACGGGTTAATATAATACTTCTTCATGATTTTTTGTGGATTTTTAAATAAATAAATAAATAAATAATTGTTATTGCGCTCAAACGTATTCTAGTTTTTACTTAATTCATCTCATGAAATCCAAAAATTGCTTCACATACTGCGTTTTTGTGAAATTAACACATGTCTTGAAAATTTTGAACGATGTAGGAGAAAGAACTTAAGTATCAACAAAATATTCCATAATTATGAGCATGAGTGTATGTACATATAAATACTCTTGAGACGTGTAGAGTGTATGCATTCCTATCATAAAACCAGTGTGTCAATAAGATCGAAAATATGTTGTGCATACTTATTCATGAGATTACAAAAGTGTTATACACATATGAATTTTACAGTATTAGGTAAAATTTTCATTTTTATTATATTTGTAGAGAACAGAAAGATGATACTTTCAATAGGACTGATAAGGGTAAGGAATCGGGATGAATATTTGCCTTAAGTTAATTTAATTTCCTGAAGAAAGACGTGTAACATAAATACAGCCTTAGAATAACCTGTTGCCTCAGATTCTGTAAAATCCATAGAGGTAATGCATGACACATCTGGTTCTTGTAGCCAATTGGTTAATTTTTCAAGAGTATAAGTCAATAATAAACAAAGTTAATTTCATGTTGAGAACAGGCAAACTCTTGACGTATATGCACTTCTGCGAAAAGATTTTGAGTTTATGCATATTTCTGCAATACACTAAATTTTTATCATCCTTTTCGTATTCATGTCAATGCATTACGTTCTTCTATTCAGAAGAGGCATTTAAAAAATTCTCTGTAGTCTCTGTGGGAGTTTTACATGATATGGATATCCTTGAAACCCATTTTTGTTTTCAAAGAAAGAATCATATATCAATCAAAAAGGAGTATGGATGAAATTAAGAAGACAAGGATTTCTAAAGTTAGCTTAGTCAATGAAAATACTTTTTTATACTGCATTGTAGAATATCTACATATTGTAGTATATCTGGGTATTGTAGTATATCTGTAAGCAATCTGAGTTAAATAGCAAAGACATTTCCCTGAAATTCAATATTGCTTTCTTTGAAGGACATGTTCTCCTTGCAGTATTCCAGGACTGTACTTTTTTAATAATCATAATCTCTACTAGCCTGACAAATAGATATTCTACTCCTAAATGTAAACAAGGATATAGTTTTCATACTACCACTCACTTCCAACTGGGCTATATTAGCCTGTGATACCATAAACATCGTGTCAGTGACCAGCCAAGATGGCAATAAATATCGTCAGGTAAAAAATGTGCAGATATATGGGTTAATGGCCATTTTTCATCAAAGCAAGCATCTCTGTTTATTCTCCTATGGTATGCATAGTACAAGTCGGGTATTTCAGAATCAAGCATTTCATGTAGGGAAAAGAGAATGTACTTTGTGTATAGTATGTTACTATCTCCATTCTTGAGATCACAATTTTGGCTCAGACCCTACTACACATTGACTTTCAAAGGAGTACACTTGTTTGGTCCTATCATGACTACTGCTACCAGAAATATTATGTGTCTCTTAATTAAATATATTAACCTGATATCTTTTCAATGAGACAGAAACTTGGTTACGTAATGTTGTATTGCCTGCTTGAGACAAAGGAAGAACTTGACGAACATGTTATGTGTCGGGCTAATACCTGTGCACATATTTTCCCTATTGTCCACAATAGAAAGAGAAACTGCCAACCTGTGTGCAACAGAATACAGCCTATATGAAATTACTGATTTGAACACTTCCAGAGACACTCAAAGAACAGTTATGGTGATAAGAAAACATAATGAACAGGTCTTGTACTAAATCATGACATAAATATCAACCTCGAAGTGTGAAAAATTAGATCAACTGTGACATGAAATACCTATTTTAGTTTCTCTTTCTCTCTCTCTCTTTAAATTCATATCTGTTGGAAATGAAAACAAGGAGATCATTTTCCTCAGACCTGTTATATAACTTCACACCCGTTTCTCAAAATAAATATCATTAGTCACTTCCAGCACATAGAACTTCTAGTCTATCAAAATCTGTTCTTTCTCTAAAAATTCATATCTGTTTGAAATGAAAACAATTAGATCATTTCCCCTTAAACCTGTTATATAACTGCACATCCATTTCTAAAAATAAGTATCATTAGTCACTTCCAGTGCACAGAACCTTTAGTCTATCAAAATCTGTTTTTTCTCTAAAATTCATGTGTTTGAAATGAAAACAGATCATTTCCCTCAAACCTGTTATATAACTGCACATTCGTTTCTGAAAATAAATATCATTAGTCACTTCCTGCGCGCAGAACTTTAAGTCTATCTAAAATCTGTCTTCCTTTTTTCTGTAAATTTTGTCATGTAGTCCAAACACGAAAATACGCATAGAATGTTATTTGATGCACTATTGAAATACAGAGGTGCATGAATCGATTAAAGCATGTCCATGTGTTGAAAGATCCATGGTTTTTGGTTGCTACCGAATGATGTAATCCACGGCTGCTGGCCAGAAGCAGAAGTGCTATTACTCAATGGGCCCATTACCCTAATTACACCCAATTCTGTTCTTAATGAATGAAAATCTTGGTCTTCGCACTTCAGGGTCATTGGAGACTGCTAGACAGTGGCCTGGTTTGCATTTGATATGTGTTTCTTTTTTGAGGCAAAGAGAGGGAACTCTTCTGTGTGTTCAAGGAAATAGATGTCAAGTATTTGTGAAATACTACTGTAATATAAACATCCAACCATAGCTTAAACTAAATAAATATTATTATTGTGCACTGGTGGACTGTATTTGAAAAGGTAGAAGTGTTCAACCAAAGTAAACCATAAAATATGTGTAACAAGGTGTATATTACACATATCTGTTGGAATGTGTACAAATAGTTGTAAATTATCAACATCCCAACTCCCTCTCCCCCCCCCACCCCCATAATACAGTCTGCAGGTCTCCCATGTTTTAGCCCTTTAATAAGATATTTCTTTGTGCAAATATTATAATTTTTTTCTAGCAGTATTGCTAGTTTGTTTGTTATGGCAGTTGTTAGATGCCTCAAGACTAACTCAGATTTGAATTCGTCACTGAGACGAATTGGGTGATTCGCCAGACCTTTATTACTGTATAACTCCGAGTCACGAGATATGGATAAATTTGATTTTCATTAATGACGTCTTAGACGACGTTATGGATAATTAAAGATAACAAAATGACTGTAATGTATTTTCAAACTCCAATTGAGGAGATGAGCGGATTTTTAAAGATGTGACACGCGCGTACGCGTCCGTCATCGGCGGCGCCGCACATGGATATGTTGCAAAGTTGACCCTTGACCTGCATCTTGACATGTGGTAATTTGGTTATGTAATTTGGCTTCAGTCAATGAGATATTACAGAAAATCCGTTTTTAACTATGATTCATAGATGACGTCAACGGATGCATGGTCACATTGACAAGATGCAATTTTTGTAGAACTTATCATGACACATTCACTCATGAAATTGAACATCAGGACATGCCAGTCCACGGACATATGGATACAATTGATTTTCTTAAATGACGTCAATGCGATGACGTCATCGAGTATTAAAAAACAAAAATGTACGCATGAAATCATATCTAGAACATATAGCCTATCAGAACAGCAAACAAAAACATGAAGATCATGGGTAATTCCAGAGATTAGACTGATTTTAAAATGCACGTTAAGTGTATGTGCGCGCGTGCGTTATATCGTTTTCGGGCGCGTACGCCTTATTTCAAGTCCAATTGGTTTGGAAAAGGTTCGAAATGATGTAGAATCCAGTCAGGTATTCAAAACCATCGAAAAAACGGCAAAATTCGATCAGGAAACGGGTGCGCGCGAAAAAACGCACGGTACGCGGGCGCACCAAAAACGCGCCAAATGCCCTGAAACGTATGCAGACAAAATCCTAGGTCGATTGGAGCATTTTTAAGATTTCACGCGCCCGTACGCGTCCGTTGTGACGCGCGCGCGCACGTGACTTTGTCCGCAAGTTGACCTTGACCCGACCTTGACATGTGCTAAATTTGGTTACGTAATTCAGACGTCTTAGACGATGTTATGACAATTAAGATAACAAAATGATGCAATGTATCCAAACTGCAATTTGGGGAATGAGGGATTTTTTTAAAGATTTGATACGCGCGAACGCGTCCGTCATTACGCGCGTGCGCGCACA
>JZLH01S0193240.1:56809-68543 GCA_001188425.1 Eucidaris tribuloides | reverse complement strand
ATTCTGTTAACATGAATATTCACTTTTATCTTAATCACAAAATTATATTTAATCTGATTTTCATTTGAAGTAACTTCATAGCATACCTAAATGCAGAGTATTTTATTGTATCACAATGTACATTCTGTAATAACTAGAAATGCTATTCTCAAACTTATCTATTGTATTGGGTCTATCCTGTACTTAATGTATATGAATGCCAGTGTTGACTTAGATTACGTAGACCTCATAATATACTTAATAATAAATAAATTAATAATAAATAAATTAATCATTTCAATGCTTGGTAATTGTAACAATGCGATGTAATTTTTTAAACATTTGCTAAGAAAAATTGATAAGCTGTCCACCTTCCTGTGTCATAGCTGGGATAATTGTTGACTTCAAGAGTTTAACAATATAACAAAGTTGTTCATGATCATATATTCTCAGCATATTAATTATGCTATACACAAAGTTTACAGCCTTTTCTCGTTATATTTCCAAGGATGTTGAATAAATCGGATCCCTGTATAATGTTTGTACAGGTATGTAGCCTCTAATGACAAAAAAAAAAGAAAATAAAAAAAATACATATTCAAATCCAGGGACACATTTCTGTCATGGCTTTCCAGTTTGTCCTTGGTTGACTAGTCAATTTCCAAATTGTTGGCCTTGGATGTAAATTACCATATATGCACGCATACACTCCCAGATTCAAATACAGAAACTACACACACGACTAAACATACAAGATCAGGCCACATACTCACATACATACACCCCATATCTTCTTCCCCCCCCCCCCCAAACACCACACACTCACACACATACATACACTCTCACTCTCTCTTTCACTGTAGGCTTATTTTTCCCAGGGGTGATGCCAGGGTAAAATCTTAGGAGGGGCAATTTTGCAACAAGCGAAAAAAATGGGGAGTCATACTTAACCTATGAGGCAAATTATGCAGTGGTGCCTTGTTATGTTTATGACTTATGACGGAACATATTGGGGGCAAATTTGCTGTACTTTGAAAAGCACAGGGGGCAGCCCCTCCCCTCCCCCACCCCACCCCACCCTTTGTGGTGCCAATCCTGCTTTTCCCATTTAAATTGATGGTCTAGATATGGTGAACTTGCCTTTTGTGAGATATCATCTGTTAACCATGCAAATCATCCTGTCGGAGATTTTAACATAAGACAATATGCCAAAGGTTTATATGAGAATGCCTTTATTTACCCATTAAAACCTGGATTTCCAAATTATTAATAAATTTTCATGTGGAGATCAACCAGTTTCAGGAGCAATGGATTTGATTTATTTTTGAATAATTTATAAATTTGGCATTTGTAGCATAGATGATACCGGTGACATATTTTCTCGCTGTTTTGTAACATTTATAGAAATGTGCTGAAATTATTGTTGTTCAATAGAATTTGTGAATGGTGATATGTACTTTGAAATATATGTTCATTTTATGCTGTGTATGGAAATGTATAAATTTTGAGGTTGTAGATGGAAATATGTTAAAAGTGTTCTATTGAAATGTTTATTTGATTGTATTGTGTGCAATATAAATGTGAATGTATCCAATAATATATATTTATATGAACTAAAAGGAATTCACGTCATTATGGATATATTGAATAATATCCCATATTTATATGAATATATGTAATAGTATATTTAAACAACCAAAACAAAATATTCATATCTAATGCGTACATCAGATATTATTTGAAAGTTACGAAGTACTTGGATTCAATTTAATGACTTTGTGCAACATTATTGATATTGTGCCATAATAAGACAATTATTTTCTGTTCATGTACATGTATAAACACTTATCATATCACAGGATTCATTATTAAGTTACCATAATATCTTGAAATGAGTGGTGTTTATATGCTAAATCTAAGCATGTGTATCCACATATTAAGTTTACTCACTTATAACCCAAGAGTCTGCTGAAATGTTGAACAAAGGACTTTTCAAAGGTTATGTAGATTCCCATGTTATTATCCAATAATAGTCCAACACCCATAATGAGAAGATATTGACGAAAATAGGTTCTATGAAGTGGCCATTTTGAAATCCAAAATGGCTGCCATCTGACGTGTTTCAAAGTTAGTCCATGTGATTCGTTGACCCGAAAATGAGGTTATAGCCACTGGAATTAACTTTCTAGCTCTCTTGGTTCACAAGATATTGATGAAAATAGGTTCTATGTGGTGGCCATTTTGAGATCCAAGATGGCTGCCATGAAAGGGGCGTGGTAAAGTTTTTCTGTCAATTTTCTTGAATTACAAGGTCTGAATTACCTGTGTGCCAAAATTCATGCTTTTACCCGAAAGTGCACACTTGGTTGTATTTTTTGCAATAAGGTCCCCCACCATATACATGTATACGGATTAATAAGTTTATGTTCTGTTACAATAATCATTCTTCCAACTATACAGGGTGGCCCAGAAAGAATGCTACGAGTATGATCGCTAATTTCTTCATCATTATCGGCAAAATGTCATTAATTTTTATTTCGTTGGTTAGAACATTCTTTTTCCAATAAAATGATACCAAGATCATTGATTTTGAGTCGGGCATTTGATTTCTAGGGCCTATTTTTCGAGGCAATGCAATTTCCCAAATTTGCCAATTTTTTCAACAGCGGCGGTCATCGGAACGCCTAGATATTCTGGCCTCTTGGGCTTGCCATACCATACAAACCGCGATGACAATGGAGGTGTAGCTAGCATAGTCTTCTTTATGAAAGCCTTGAATGCCCTCGCTTTCATAAAGAAGACGATGCTAGCTACACCTCCATTGTCATCACGGTTTGTATGGTATGGCAAGCCCAGAGGCCAGAATATCTAGGCGTTCCGATGACCGCCGCTGTTGAAAAATTGGCAAATTTGGGAAATTGCATTGCCTCCGAAAAATGGCCCTAGAATCAAAATGCCTGACTCAAAATCAATGATCTTGGTATCATTTTATTGGAAAAAGAATGTTCTAACCAACGAAATAAAAATTGATGACATTTTGCCAATAATGGTGAAGAAATTAGCGACCATACTCGTAGCATTCTTTCTGGGCCACCCTGTATAACTGCTTCTCCCTGTTTGGTATTCAATCCTGTGAATGATCTTGCAGGAAGAACCACCAATTATTTATTGTATGGAGTCAGGACTCTACTGTAGCACAATTTAGTCTGTGATTATGCTATTTTTGTTGTTTTTGAGAACTAGCTACAGTAACACATACAATATCAATGCTATCAGATGTCAGATGTAAGCATGTATACTAAAGGTAACATGTATTTCACTGAGCATTATCAACAGATTGGTGTTGCAGATTCTATGATTTAGCTCTTAACTTACCGAAGTTACAGATCTTCGCCAAATAATACACATAGAGGATTAAATCCTCTGGCATGTTAAGAGTTAAAACATCAATGTACAATTAGAAATATATTTCTGATGTTTATAATTAGTGTTATGTGACAATTGAAAGTGCTGATGTTATATATTTTTACTGTTCTTTGTTTAACTTAGTGACATTTATCAGTATTATTTATTGTGATCCATCAATACACTTATTGGATATTTCATCCATTTGTTATATGATTTCATATGTTTTTACTATTAATTTTAATTTATAGATAGCCAGTATTCCTGATGAAAATAAACAGTCGACCAGTAAGTTAAGTATGTTTAATGTGCAATTATTTTGAGTTTTATCATTGTAATTTGTGTATTGTAGTATATTTCATGTTCAAAATGATATGAAAAGCTGTATCTCACCACTAGTACTGTGATAGTTTATGTAAAAAGACAAGTTATTCACATCACTCTAATAATAATAATTTGGCAATATTGCCAAATGTGTATGAGCATGTTATCAATTATTTTCTTTTGAATACCATGGTAGAATGATCATAAAAGATAGCCCTGCATTTTTCCCCATCAACACATAGTGTATACAATAGCTATTGGTTACAATGCATGTACCATTGATTGCATTTATTCATTTTTATGATGTTCAATTTAACAATTATGCAATATTGCTTGAAGTGTACAGGTATCTAATTTAATCAAATTTAACAGTCAAGTTACTACACCGAGGTAGAATGATCATAAATGTACCATTTGCTCATTGGAATGTAATTTAATTGCAATGGAATCCACAGAGTGTATTTCAATAATGTTATACAACAGTGCTATAAAAGTGATAAAATACAAAAGAATATAGTTGTATGTATCTGTATGTGTACTTGTATGTATGTGTGTGTATTGATGTTTGTGTGTGTGTGTGTGAGTGTGTGTGTGTGTGTCTGTGTCTGTGTGTCTGTTTGTGAGTGTATGTATGTCTGCAAGTATGTATCTATATGTTTGTCTGTGTGTTTGCATGTGTGTGTGTGTGTGTGTGTGTGTGTGTGTGTGTGTGTGTGTGTGTGTGTGTGTGTGTGTGTGTGTGTGTGTGTGTGTGTGTGTGTGTGTGTGTGTGTGTGTGTGTGTGTGTGTGTGTGTGTGTGTGTGTGTGTGTGTGTGTGTGTGTGAAGAAAGTGTGTGTGTGTGTGTGTGTGTGTGTGTGTGTGTGTGTGTGTGTGTGTGTGTGTGTGTGTGTGTGTGTGTGTGTGCGTGAAGAAATATGAATGCATTAAAGATTAAACTTATTACATAGGATGAAGTTGCAAAAGGGGAATAAGTAAAGTTGTAAGTACCTTCTAAGTCAATTAAGTGGGGTAGAAATATTTGCGCCAGTCTATCCAGTGCCAAACTAAATTCATTGACAGCTTGTTTGATATTGGTAGAGGTAAGTTTGTTACCTATATTCATTTTCGTGAAGTATTGAACTTCAGAATCAAACATGTTTTGTCTGGACTAATGTCACAAAAATTAAAGGAGTCCATGGGGTGAGGCGTATGTGTGATACGTTATTCATGCTTTTTAAGAATCATGTATAAACATACAAATCAATAATAATAATAATAATAATAATAATAATATTCCATTCTTACAGAGCGCATAATACCTATCGGAGATCGGTCTCTATGCACTTGAATATTATTACCCTGGTCACTGGGATACTGAGTTGTAACCTGCACAAAGATGTGCACCATTTCCGATCCCTGGGGAGTATTCCTAGCTGAGCTGGCAGTCAATAATAATTGATCATTCTCTATCGCACATAGTGCACAAAGTAATTATTTAATGTGTCTTTTAGGCATGGTTGTGCTTACCAGTTATGATTAAGAAGACATATGAAATGTGAATTCATATTAAGTTCATATTGATGACCTGTTACTTTTGGAAAACATGCCCAGTAATACTGAATGTAAGTGTATATTGTATATCGTAGTACATATATATAAAGCATAGAGTATTTATGCAATGTGTATTGTGTGTAAATGAGATGTCCATAAGGAATAAATTCCATAATAAACCTAAAATGGCTCGCTTGTCGCATTTTGTCGTTCTCACTCATTGTGATAGCTTCATTTGTGTTGTACCTATTCAATTTGATAGAAACAAGACTGGGGAACATATTTTGGTTAACTCTTAAAGGGCATTGGCATGATTGGGAGAAGAAGAAAATGCTTCAGGAACCAAATAGGTTGAGACATATACCGATGTATACACCAGTGGAGTATATCTTGAAGTTGTCTGCCTTTGGAGAAACGAGCGTTCATTCACCTGTATTGAATTACTCAGGTAATATTCAAGTGCCAAGTATGACAATTTGCCATTTCATTTTATATATCAGAAGGGCAGCATTCACAAATTTATAACAAAACTGGTAGGTTTACATTCAATATTTTCCTTAAAATTTGACATTTTATCCCAGGTGTTTTTTTTTTGTGTGTGTGTGTGTGAAATTGGGATTCAAACCTGCTTTTAATCTCAATCTTGTTGACATAATTTATAATGGTGTGCAGGCACCTGGGAACAATATTGTCAGGGAGAGGGTAGTGCGAATTGATGTAACAGGCAAAAGGGGGGTCATCATGTCCCAATGTATGGTGCCATATGGTGCAAATCAATGTAACGAGCAACAGAAGGGGAGGGGTTATCGTGTCCCAAAGCATGGTGCTTTATGGTGCAAATCAATGTAAGAAGAAACAAAATAGAGAGTCATCAGGTCCCAAAGCATGGTGCGTTATTGGTGCAAAATCATTAATGTAATGAGCAAGAGAAAAAGGGAGTAGTGATCAGGTCCTAAAGCGTGGTGCCGTAGGGTGCAAATCAATGTAACGAGCAACAGAAAAAGGAAGGTCATCAGGTCCCAAAGCATGGTGCTTTAGGGTGCATATCAATGTAATAAGCAACGGAGAAAAAGGAAGGTCATCAGGTCCCAAAGCATGGTGCTTTAGGGTGCATATCAATGTAATAAGCAACGGAAAGAGTGGGGATCATCAGGTACCAAAGTGGGCTGCTTTTTACAAGGACAAACTGCTTTATGGTGTAAATAATGTGACAAGTGAAAGAGAATTCAAAGCAGGCTGTTTTATGGTTCAAAGCAATGCGATGTGTCTAAAAACTATTAACAATGGTGGCATAGTGCTTTATGACTCGGTGTATTATGTCAGTGGCGTTCAGGAATATCACAGGCTACAGTGGCTGTTTCATCAAGCTATCTTAGCTTGGATTTTCCTTTTATAAGGGAAATTGGCTGTTTACAACACTGACAACATTTATATGTAAACAAATCCTCAGTCTTTATATTTTTCGGTAGGGAAAATGATAATGCGTAATTCCTGGGGGCTGCGACCGCCCTTAATAGAACCCTGAGGCTACAACTCCCCCCCCCTCCCTAACCCCAAGGATCTGATGGTGTGAGTGCCCGTGTGAACGCCACTAGTGTGGCGCTGATGATCAGTGGGTGATTGATGGGACACGGTCATTTACCGTAAGGGGCTGCAACCCCCAGAACCCCCGGGTCCCAAGAACCTGATGGTGTAAGTGCCTGTGTGAACACCACTAGTGTGGCGCTGATGATCAGTGGATGTTAATGTGACACGGCCATTTACCTTAAAGGAATTTTTAGGGGAGGGGGGCTGCAACCCCCGGAACCCCCAGCTTCCAAGGACCTGATGGTGTAAAAGCCAATGTGAACACCACTAGGTGTGGCACTGATGATCAGTGGGTGTTTGATGTGACACGGCCATTTACGTTAAATGATTCTTGGGGGCTGCAACCAACCCCACCCCCTAACCCCTGGCTCCCAAGGACCTGATGGTGTAAACGCCCGTGTGAATACCACTAGTGTGGCGCTAATGATCAATGGGTGTTGATGTAACATCAAAGGATTCTTGGGGCTGCAACCTCCCAGATCCCCGGCACCCAACGACCCAATGGTGTAAGTGTCCGTGTGAACGCCACTAGTGTGGCGCTGATGATCAATGTGTCTTCGATGTGGCACGGCCATTTACCTTAAAGGATTTAGAGGGCTGCAACCCCCGGCCCCAAGGACTTGGTGGAGTAAATGCCCGTGTGAACGCCACTAGTGTGGCGCTGATGATCAGTGGGTGTTTGATGTGACACGGCCATTTACCACTGGAAGCGATCCATTGACAGGTTGTTGAATTAACCACAAATCCACGTCATCGGGATCATTAATTTTGATGACGTGTGCCGTCACCTTTTCCCCCGCTACATTCATCACAAAATGAGCGCATTATGTGACACTTTCCGCCGGTAAACGAAAAGGAAAAAACTAGAAAATCCTTTAGCGTTATACAGCTTTCGAAATATTCTGTGACGAGGTTGGAATGAGGTGAAGCTTCATACACAATTTGTTATTTTCTTCCTCAAAAGAAGTATACCTTGCAAAATGTTCATAAACTTATACCGTAATGAACTTTTCATTTTAATTCTTTCGAGAAAGTTGTAAAGGATTCGATTTTTTTCAAAAAGCTCTCTGATTTCTTTATAACAGAAATGCTGACATTCCTCTTTCGCTGTTCTTTGTCTTGTATCGAGCTTTTGGATTTTCTTTCTTTCTCGAGCAGTAAAAGTGTCGTTTGTGATATTGCCCGAACAGCTTTCGAAATACTGTTTATCATAGCAAAATTGATTATTCTCTTCCATGCATAGTATGCGAACTCTGATCCATCAATCAGCTATTTTTACTGGGTAATATGGGAACATTGGAACCCATCTTTGACACATTATGTGCACATTTATGTCCCAAATGTTGAATTTGTGTATATTTTCGTGTGTTTTTTTTTTCATTTCGACGCTTGATTTCATTTTTGAACTATAATGAGAAGTCACTATTAACGATTAAAGAAGTTTGTCAACTATGTACTACCGTGATACGACAAAAAACCGCTTCACACACGCACACACAAATACTATTTTACGTGACGGTTTTGTAAGTTGTACCTGTTTTGCAATAAGCCTATATTCGTATTTACAATTTGTTCAGATGCAGAACAAAGATTATCATTAGGCCTGTCGACCTTTTGCACTGAGATATTTGAATAAAAACTGCGAAAATTGCATTAGTTTAATAATGTTTAGCTCTCAATTATTCTCAAGGTAAATCTGAGCAATGAATACAAATGAACTAAGTTTAACTAAAATGTCAATGTAAACATTTTCTAGACATCAGATATCTGTTTTTTCCTCAAATGTGCAACAAGTGGTTTGCTTTATCAGTATTCATTCCAAAAGTGTGACGTAAATACCTCAACGAGTTCCTTCGAAGAAATCCCCCATCACCTCACAAGTACCCATTCAAACAGTATACATTGACAACAATTTTTGTGTTCACTTTCCTGTTGTATACAACCATTAAACACCACGAGCGGCAAGTAATGAGATACCTACACTCGTATCAAAATTAAAATCTAACCAGTGAAATGTCAGTCGATCTTTTTTTTCCAAAGCTTTTGTATGAATGTCGGAAAGCTGGGAATTATCACCATCACGTAGATTGCGAGCAGGGGCAGCGCCAAGGATGGCAAGGGGCGCCCCCCCCCCCGAAATGTTCAAAAAAGAGAAAATCACGGAGTTTTCGCACTGTAACTCAGGAAATTTAGGGGGGTGACGTTTTCACTCCAAGTGTTTTCGCCTTCTTTAAAATTTTACCCTGGCGCCGCCCCTCATTGCATGTATTCACTTTGGTATCTTGCGTGTAATATGAGTTATCTATTGACGACACTGTATTCAAGGTGATTGCAATTATTTCCTTCCTTGTGATCTTGTTACGTGTTATTTTGAATTGAAGTGACACCAGCGAGAGAGAAATAATTCGGGTTCAGTATTAATCATCACAATAATTCGTGTCGAATTTTGTGGATATAAATACGACGTTTGGCTCAAATTAGACATAACTCGATTTACGTCATATCATGGTAGCGAATGGATTTGTTCATTTCCTTTTTATTTTCGAGAAATAGGTTATTTTAACAACAATAACAGTCAACTTTACATGAAAACAAATGAATCTTTCTATTTTAGGGATATAATTTTGCAAATTTAGTAAAGAAAAAGAGTGATATATTAAAGATTGTATTTTTATCTCTCCTTTGTTTTCAGTTTTATAAATATCTATGTGATCGTAGTTTTACGCGTTCCCCCCCCCACCCCCACCCCCTACCCCAAAACTAAATATAAATAAAAATTATATCTCTGGCTGTCTACGTAGATTAGATGTCTTCTTTATTTCTCATCGCGTATTTGGGAAGCCATATTCAATGAATTATTGTTTGTTTGTTTGTTTGTTTGTGTGTGTGTGTATGTTTGTTTAGTTCTGTTGTTTTTTTTAACTGCATTATTTGTTCAGTTTCACTATAAAAATATTCTAGTAAGATAACAATGAAACCGAATGTGAAAACATTTTGTTCGATTTTGTAGATCGACGTTTAAAACGTTCGCCCCTTATTCAATTCAACGGTAAATTTCATTAAAGGAACGTTAATTGTGTTTTGCAAGCAATATAATAATTAGAATAGTATCTAACTTTCTATTGCCCCATTATGAAGTTGTCTATTAAACTACAGAATTTATCCCTTTGACAAATTATAGAGGGCCTCTTACTATTTAAACCGCGGATTATAAATTGTGTTCTTATTACTGTATTCTTCTTATTACTATTATGATTATGATTATGATTATGATTATGATTATTAGTATTAGAATTATTATTATTATTATTATCATCATCATCATCATCATCATCATTATTATTATTATTATTATTATTATTATTATTATTATTATTATTATTATTATTATTATTATTATTATTATTATTATTATTATTATTATTATTATTATTATTATTATTATTATTATTATTATTATCATCATCATCATCATCATCATTATTGGTCTTAATATTGTTGTTGTAGTGTGGTGGTGGTGGTCTGGTGCTGGTGCTGGTGCTGGTGGTGCTGGTGCTGGTGATGGTAATTTGTTCGTAATATAATATTCAATGGAAATAATGTGTAGGATCGAAAATATTCAATCTGAAATGCAGCTGCAACTGAGATGACTGTTTTGCTATTTGGAGGTCCACTCTACTTGTCAAAGCCAATCGATGATAAAACGACTGACTCGAAAACACTCCCCTAGTTCCGATATCAACAAGGGAAAAGGTCCCGATCGATTGACAACAATAGACATTTACGCTAAATTAAGGCGGGAACGCAGTGCTCACTCGCGAGCTAAAAACCTATACCGCCAGCAGACATAAAAATAGCCTAATGACAGTTTGCAATAAACGGACAGAGAGCTTGTAGGTGTGTACATCATCATTAAAAAGAAAAGTGTTGTAACATTATTATCAGCTGCGTGATTGTGTCCCTTCAGGACTCTGTGTTAATGTCCGGTATATTAATTACGATGGAATAAAATGAATAATTAGCGGAATGGGCAAGAGGTTAATTAACGCCAAAATGGACGCTTAATGCGCTTATGCATCACGTCCTTAACTTGATGAAATTGTGCATGCGTCAAAGATAGGATGTCTCTATTATACTGCAGCACAACCAATGGAAATTATTGTACGAGGGATTAAGTCATAATCGATGGCGATTCTGCAAATACACATAAAGGCGTGAAACGGAGCGTGCCTATACTATTGGCATGGTCTATAACCGTTCGTATCAATATTTTGCGCAAGTGATATTGTGTAAAACATTTTAAAATCTTCGAAATTCGAACAGTCAAATATTTCGCTAGGTTCATAATGCATGATTGTATGATTTTTTTTAACGTGGTGTTATTACCGTTACGAATTCAATATATTATCACTTAAGTGTGTAATCGTATAAACGACAAACGGTTTTGCTAATAATCAGCAACTAATACAGTAATGCATTGGTATAATGATTTATTATATCTTACAGGCAGTGATTAAATTGCAATATTAATTGTGTAGTGGCATAACCACAACACAATATTATTAATACTACGCGGCATAAATTCTAAGCTGTCCAGGTAACCCCTATACTTACGTATAATGGTAGCCATTACAATGGTATAACCATTTTTGTAATAATATTAATGAAAATCAGTTGATGACACATGAACAAGCAAAGTTAACAAAACGTCTGTTGCTTATACACGGTGAAATGAGTCATTTGAAGTGACATTCGTAAAGTGTATTAATTTTTCACTTTAACCAAAAGGTATTTCGAAAAATGAATAATTTTAAAAAAGTTGTCTGTCTACAATGATGATATCATGTGTTTTGTATTACCATAAGTTTCAGAATATCCAACGAACTGTACTCCTAATCTTGTATTTT
>JZLH01S0193240.1:42983-56784 GCA_001188425.1 Eucidaris tribuloides | reverse complement strand
ATCTCATATCATCATTCATATCATATTATTTATATTATTTATTTATTATTTTTATTTTATATATTATTTATATATTATTATTATTATTTTATTATTATTATTATTATTATTATTTATTATTATTATTTTATGTATTATCATCATCATCATCATCATCATTATTGTCTTAATTTTGGTTGTTGTATGGTGTGGTGGTGGTGCTGGGCTGGTGCTGTGTGTGGTTGCTTGTAGTGTGGTGATTGGTAATTTGTTTCGGTAAAATTATGAATATTCAATGGAAATAAATGTGTTAGGATCGAAAAATAAATTCAATCTGAAATGCAGCTGCAATGAGATGACTGTTTTGCTATTGGGGTCCACTCTACTTGTACAAAGCCAATCGATGTAAAACGACTGGACTCGAAAAACACTCCCCTAGTTCCGATATCAACAAGGGAAAAGGTTCCCGATCTATTGACAACAATAGAACATTTACGCAAAATTAAGGCCGGGAACGCATGGTGCTTCACTCGCCCGAGCTAGAAAACCTATTACCGCCAGCAGAATAAAAATGCTAATGACAGTTGGCTAATAAACGGACAGAAGCTTGTAGGTGTGTAACATCATCATTAAAAAAGAAAGTGTTGTAACATTATTATCAGCTGCAGTTGATTGTGTCCCTTTCAGGACTCTGTGTTAAATGTCCGCGTATAATTATTACGATGGAATTAAAATGAATAATTAGCGGAATGGGCAAGAGGATTAATTAACGCCAAAATGGACGCTTAATGCGCTTAATGCATTCACGTCCTTAATTGATGAAATTGTGCATGGTCAAAGATAGGATGTCTCTATTATACTGCAGCAACAACCAATGGAAATTATTGTACGAGTGGATCTAAGTCATATCGATGGCGATTTCTGCAAATTTACACATTAAAGGGCGTGAAACGGAGCGTGCCTATAACATTGGCACTGGTCTATAAACCGTTTGTATCAATATTCTTGCGCATAGTGATATTGTGTAAAACATTTTAAAATCTTCTAAATTCGAACAGTCAAATTATTTCGATAGGATTATAATGCATGATTGGTATAGATTTTTTTTTAACGTGGTGTTATTTACGTTTACGAATTCAAATATAATTATCACTTCACGCGTGTAATCGATATAAACGAAAACGGGTTTTGCTTAATAATCAGGCAACTAATACAGTAATGCATTGGTCATTAATGATTTATAGTATCTTACAGGCAGTGATTTAACTCCTTAAAAAGCCCAAAGCTATTTTTGCTCTCCTGTTGCCAAGGGGGCGGGGGGGGCACATTGTGCCCCCCCCCTCTCTAAAATCTTTATTTTTTGACGATCATTTCAAATTGGCAACATATTAAAACAACTAAAACTTACAAAACGCAATCATCAAAAATTTCTCAGTCACCACATGGGGGCGCTATTCACCATAATATAAAGACAATACATAGAAAATGGGATTTATGAGATATTTCTAAGTTTCGTCTTTAATATTCGCAATTGAATGCATTTACATTTGATTATTATTCAATAATCATACAAGATAAATATTTTTTAGATAGAAATAAGTATTTTGAGTAAACTCTGCTGTTGGGTTCATATTTGCGTTACAATACATGCAGTCCTAATGTAGTGCGGTAAACACACGATTACTATGCCCACTGTTGCGTTGTGCCCAAAGAAGTTAAAATAACATGAGATAATGATTTTTTGTTCATTCTGGTGCACCTCTTTGATTGGGTTACTCTATGAATACATCAAATCTTGTATTAATATACAAACAAAACATTGGGAACTAAAGAAAAATAACAAGAAAAATGAATTTTTCAATTTTTTTATTAGTTTTTATTGTTTTGGCACCAAAAACAAGAAAAACAAAAGGAATTATTGATATGTTCTAATAGATGAAACATAAAGTTCCATGGTCATACATGAGCCAAAGAAATGAAAATCAAGTGACATAAACTCTTTTGGTTGGTGAAAAACAATTGAACATCAAAATGACACACATGGACTTGAAAATAATGGTTACATGGCACCACGATATATACAGGTAATCCTAAATTATACCCAAAATGATTTGCCATAAAATTTTAGGAAACGTCACAAGTTTGATGGAATGGGAATTTTCATCAAAAATTGTGGGTAAGTGATGCCGAAGGGAAAAATGTTTCGGTAGGGGGGCAATTGTGCCCCCCCACTTGGGGCTTTTTAGGTTAAATTGCAATATTAATTGTGTAATGGCATATATTATAACCATAGCACAATAAAATAGGCTATTCAATATTACGGACATAAATTCTAGCTGTCCAACGGTAACCCCTATTATCGTTAATGGTAGCAATTTATAATGCGAATATAACCATTTTTGTAAATAATATATAATGAAAATCAGTTGATGATATTACGATGAACAAGCAACAGTTAACAAAACGTCTGTTGCTATATACAAGGTGAAATGAGTCATTTTGAAGGACATTCTTAAAGTGCTATTAATTTTTCCACTTTACCCAGAAGGTATTTTCGAAAATGAATAATTTTGAAAAAGTTGTCTGTCTACAACTGATTGATATCATTGTGTTTATGTATATTACCATAAGTTTCAGAATATCAACGCAACTGTACTCTAATCTTGTATTATGTCGCTGTATATCAATATCATCGTTGTATTGATTTCATGTGATTAGATCAACAGCTTATAATATTGATAAACATTGCAGAGTATAGTGTAATATTACCTCCTGTAAAGTGAAAGTATCACAGTTAATACCAGAAATGACAAGGAGATAATTCCGCTATTCATAAAAAAAAAACCTATGAAACCAAGACCTTGCGTCATTAGGAATCCGATGAGGGATCTACACCTTCACATGCCTTGCTTTATGGTATATCAATTTGACGAGCAAAGATAAACATGAAGAAATAAAAAAGAGGTCATCATGTGACAAAGACAGTGTGTTAACATTATGAAGAAATCTTTGAGTCAAGACAAGGCATTGCCCCCTTGTAATATCTAACTCTCATCTCATTTCAATTTCGAAAACAGTGGATTTTATAATGGAGAGACTAGTTTAAGGGCATTGTCCCCCAACCCAACCCACGTACAAACACACAAACACACACACACACACACACACACACACACACACACACACACACACACACACACACACACACACACACACACACACACACACACACACACACACACACACACACACACACACACACACACACACACACACATACATATACACACACACAAACACACACTCAAACAAACGCAAACACACACTCACACTCTCACGACACACACACACTCACACACACACACACTCACACATAAATACACATGTATATATACACACATACAGACAGTTTATTCAAAAACAAATTCAACTTTAAGTTAGGTTTCAACGGAAAGGGACACAAATCTCCGGAGACTAATTATGTTCGATTTACACAATAAGAATACATGAACTGTTTATGATGGTCGAATGAAATTAAACACAAACAAAACAACGATAGGGTGAAGGACTAGGACAGTATACTTTATTTAGCAGGTCAATCCATTACGAAGTAAATAGTTCGTTGAATAAAATTGATCTAGCATCAATTTGTTCCCGTCGAATTAACATCAAAACACTTCAGAAGTACCAGTATGGAACCTAAACGCAATGGTTAATAAAATGTTATAATATTGTCCTTTTACAATATGCATACGCGCCCGCACACAGACACAGACACACACACACAAACACACATACATACATATAAACACACACACATACACACACATACTCAAACACACACATACACATAGACATGAACACACACATACAAACACACAAACACACATGCACACAAACACACATATACACACATATACACACATATACACACATACACACACAAACAAAAACACATATATATGCACACACAAAAATGAAAAATTATATAATTGTTCGATTTTTCGACTGATATGCATGCGCACTCGCACACACACACACACACACAAACACAAACAAACAAATACACACATACACACACAATATAGTTGAAGTTGGGCTGTGAGGTTAGTAATTTGTAAAATAAATACGTAATTTTGGTTTTAAAAAACCGTAAGTAATATAGGCCTATGTAGATACGAAATTTATGCAGCTTATCCTATATTTATTTGTGTGTGTGTGTGTGTGTGTTTGTGTGTTGATGTGTGTTGTGTGTAGATATGAATGAATGAAACTTTAAACACATATAGTTTCATTTCATATGTGTGTGTGTTTGTGTGTGTGTACGCGAGTGTATGTTTATATGTCTGCCACTCTGCCTGTCTCTGTGTGTGTGTGTGTGTGTGTGTGTGTGTGTGTTGTGTGTGTGTGTGTGTGTGTTGTTGTGGTGGTGTTCGTGATGTGTGTGATGTGTGGTGTGTGGTGTGTGTGGTGTGGGCATCATTTTATTTTTTTACTGTGCAGCAAAAATCGTCCTCGTTGCCTGTTAAAAAATCAAACATTAAAATTTTATACACATGGGTGTCCCCGGTTGGAACCGAGTGATTGTCCGCGGCTGGACTGTCCGAATATCCACAACCAAAGTGCCCTTCAATTTGCATATTATTAAATCATATTAAAAAATTACGTCCTCCGCATTGTATGGCCAAAATAAAACAAATAAATATGTGTGTTATGTGTGTGTGTGTGTGTGTGTGTGTGTGTGTGTGTGTGTGTGTGTGTGTGTGTGTGTGTGTGTGTGTGTGTGTGTGTGTGTGTGTGTGTGACGTGTGTGGATGTGTGTGCACATACACACATAATGTATGTATGTATGCATGTATGTATACCTATGACTGAATGAACATCGAGAGATACACCCGCTGTTTCATTTTCTTCCAGCAGCTTCCTCTCATCAATTAACCCAAGTAGCCAATATAGTGATTCCTCATCTACATCTACTGAAGATGACAGTACGTTGTCAACGTGTGAGCAAGCAAGCACTGCGAAATAGGAAACATTATAAAGAAGATCACGTGATCCCGAAACACGCGGTACACGTCACGGGAGACATGTTGCACGGCCGTCCAGTCACGTCTCGCCCGCTTTACTTGCTCAAATACACGGCATTAGCAAGACAGTATGCGTGCAGCACACGACATACCCGGGAGCTGAGAGCGGGAAAAAAACTAATCATAATGCAGATTCTCCGCCGTGCGTACGTGAAGAGGCGATTCAGACGACAACGCGGAGTGAGTGTGTGTGTTTGATTTCACCTGAGTCGCATCGCTATCTTCCTCGTGTCAGCATGGTGATTGCATGCTACACATCGGCAACCTGTTATGCGGTACATTGCATGCACCGTGTGGATATTTTTTGCTGGAATATTTGCAAGCCGAAGATAAACATTCTATATTGAGAAAAGTGGTGGTAGACGACGTACGTGGATAAATAAGAAAACAAAAAACTATTATCGGACGATTTATTTTGGAAACCATGACTGGTGAGGCGGGTTTTATTGCAGGCGTTGTACTGGGCGCGACTGTGGCGTCGGCTTTCCTTTTTGCATGTCTCTACTCGGCCTACAGAGCGATAATGTAAGTGGTTAACACACCTCAGTATATAGTGTTGTAGAATGCTTCGACTAAATTAGCAATTTCAAACGTTCGGTTTCATAATAAGCAGTGTAATTTAATTGTATGACCAAGATTTACCGCAGGTATTTGCGTGGTTCATATTATACGTCTGTGCTATTGTAGAAAAGATATGCGCATCTGCGAGTTGAGGATGCTGCAGTCGAGACATATCTCAGGACTTGGCAACGCCTACACGTGTAAGCTGGAACAATTACATCCCCTGATAGAACTTAAAGGCATCAAACACGTAGTTCATTGTATATAGGACCTACCTTAAACATTTTATGCACGACTGTATATAAACAGGTATATTTTACAATATAAGCTTATTGAATCTTGTCATTTCGGATGTAAAACAAATTCTAAAACATGACACATACACTGTGATAGAGCTAAAGTTAGTAGTAATTAATTACAATCACGTCGCATTCTGTCATTATATCCATTCAGTGTTTTTGTCTTACGTGTAGCTGCAATTCAACACAAGTCTATTTCAAAATCGTGTGTTACATTCACTAAATAGAAAATATGAGGTTAAATGTGACGATTTTCTCATTCCTTTAATCTGTGGTTGGGAGGAGGATGGTTTTGACATGCAGCCTGTGGAGGTTATCAATGCATTCAACACAAACAATACATACACAGTCCTTTTCTCTCACATGTTCTTTTCCTGCTACCCTGGAAACAGGGTTGAATAGCATCCTCATCCTCGATGCTCTGTCTCTCTGTGTCTCTCTCAGGAGCTCTGATATTTACGAAGATCGATGTTTGAATAGCATGCATCTCGATTTCGGTCGTTCGGGTATATACGAGGCGCTGCATCTTAAGAAATAATGCATACATTGAAAACCTCGGATGCATACATACCGGGTTAGAATGACAAACTAACCTACATACCTCTTTGTTCAGGCAATGCGTTTCGTATTATACTGTATAGGATTCACGTCCATTATCCAGTTTACGGCTTTCACCGCATGCAGCAGTGCATTTTAGTAGCAAAAATAGAATTCTATGGATGTTGTTGGGCAAGGATTTCATGGATTTAATGTTATAGGGTTTAAATAGATTTGTCTATCATTAATGGAAAACTGGGTGATGAGACTGTATATAGGTTACGACAATAATATTCAATATCGGTCAATATCTTTGTTGTATTAAATGTTCACTAAGGGTACTTTAAGAGAAATAAATAGATACCATGAATAAATACCTGAAATGAATGTTATGGTAAAAATACCTCAACAGAAGAAACTAATATGTTATTAATATGTTATTACATGTACTACATGTACTGCTAATTTCTAATCTTGCTAATTTAATTGCATGTAGCACTATGCTATAGGCTAGTGGGGAGGAGAAGACTCGTTATAGTTTTTTCACAAGCTGTAGTCTACTTTTTCCCTGAATCTATTTTCTTTCTAAACTTACATTTGTTTCGATTCCCCTTATTTATAGCATAATGTTTCATTACTTTATTTTCATGAAAATTCTCAAATATCTATCCAATGTTGTTTCCTTATTACTACCTGTCCCAGTTTTAATACAATGGACCTATTATCATACTACAGTATTAGTAATCAGACAAATGATCGGTTTACTACTAGAATATTCCTTTAAAATGGGTTTTCCAAAATAGAAGAGAACATTGAATGATGTGATGGAAATTCAATATGGGGACCTGCCAAATGTCAAACACATTCGAATGATGAATTATTAACAGTATCAATCATCATCTTTATCACTATCACAAACTTGGGAGCAATTTCTCGTTAGCTTTTGAATGCAATCAGTTACAAGAAAAAACAAAATTGGTTGTCTGATGGGATGATGGATTTAAATTAAAATATTGAAAGGGTGCATGAATACAGATCTTTTGTTATGAAAAAGAATGTTTTATGACTGTATTTTTAAAGACATCATTTTCGACCATGGGCGGCGTCATGGGGAAGTAATTTAACAGGCGAGTTTGGAGTTGTAACTTTCAGTAATTCTCTGAAAATGCCATGTAACCCAACCCTGATTTACATGCAACTACACGTGTACCAATTTCACTTCCAGCAAAATGCATGCATATTTTTTTCAGCACCCCAATGACTATTACCATACGCAATGATAATATTCATGTTACATCCTTCATTTTCTCTGAGGGTTATACACTAAATAGTTCCAGGGCCCATTTTCGTAATATAGTTAAGTGTTCCGTTGTGCGCTAGCTAAAGAATTTTAATCACTTTCAAAATATTTCATTGGTGAGCTCATTTAACAAACGACATCACGTGACGCAGTGCAGTCATACGAGTTCCCTATAAATGATTCTTTATCACCACAATCATTTTGGCTACCCAGTAACCCCCCCCCCCTCCTCCCAAGAGTGGACTGATGGTTAAGCTAGGCAATAGACAGTATATAGCATTGATATGAGGTGAACAAATTCATTGTTTTATAGAATAACACAACTAATGCCCTGAAAATTGCACTCTCTGAAACGTTTCATATCTCGTAAATTTGCTTTAAATAGCATTTTGACTGCCCCCCCCCAAAAAAAACCAAATAAATAAATAAAAGAGTGAAAGGGTGGTTAAAAATCATAAGACCGTGTATAAGGTGATGGTGTTTCATAGTCTGACATTGTCCTAAAATCGCACTGTCTGAACCGTTTCACATCTCGTAAGATTGCTTAATAAATCATACAGGAATACGGTAATTTGTGGGACCCTGGAATTTTGCCATAAGAAATGTACAAAATGATATTATGATCCCTGATTTATGTAAAAGTCACAATGCATCATTCAAAACATTTTGCGTAGGTTTGAAGCGACAATGAAATAATTACGAAAGATTGAAACATTGTCGTTTCGACAAAAGTGTACGATAGCTTTACTATTTTATCCTATGTAAGGTAGGATTTCGATCGTGCTTGTCGGAGTTTGTTAAAAATCACCTTTTTTTTCTTTTTATTTCTCCGAGGCGTTGATGAAGACGTGATTCAAATATTGACTTGATCCACAGAATAGGGAGATGTGCTTAAACACCTACCGTGGAAAATGTCAGAGTGAACGAAGGTTCGGGCCAATATTAATTATTGCCTAATGCAGCTTTCATGATCAGACGAGATTAGAGTTGACAATGGTTAACTCTTTTTTTCTTTCAAATATTTGCCACCGGACCTGTTGGCGAGAAACACGTGTAATAATAGAATGCACAGCTAGTATGTGCTTTCAAAGGAGCCATGAGATATGAACAAATGATTAGCATAGAGTGACATTTAACGAGCAATACTCGTCTGACATACAAGACTATACTGGCATGATAATGGTCTGCACAATTTCTCACCCAGTGACTTTTTTGACGGTCTGAAGTACTTATACGTGGCAGTAGTTTGTACAAAATGGCAGGGATGGGTATTTTTTAAACAAATACATGTAAAGAGTTTATTATACACTGGGTAAATTTGTGAAATTCTGGCCAGGCATTTATTTGAGACGTTGTGAAGACGCAGTCTATACCTGTTCATCGTATACACTCACACACACACATACACACACACATACACACATACACACATACACACATACACACATACACATACACACACACATACACATACACACACGCACACACACACACACACACACACACACACACACACACACACACACACACACACTACCGTAACATAGTTCATTTTACTTCATTTATACGTAAAAAAAACAGTTTTTACCCAGTTATGCCACTTAGTTATAACGGTGCGCATGCTGCACATTGGTTAACTAGGTGGGGTTCCTCAAAGCTCGCGCAATTCAGATATAATGGCATTTCTCCGAATTAATTTCGCATGAAGAATTGCTGTTCTGATGGATTGTCTGTGTAATTTGTTGAAACGGAAACAAACTCTGTGGATGGTACTGGCATGCTATAATATATTTTTGGAAACAGATGAACAGAGGAGAAAGTTTTCTGAAGATATTTCATATGCCATCCATTCGTAATATAAATCTAGCGTAACCCTGGGACGAATACATAACGTGTTATTCAAAACAATGCTTCGTTACTGTATTATGAAACTGCAAGGACTTAACATTATTAAACTAAATTTGCAAGTGTACATGTATTTGTTATATCACATAAAATGTCCGTTGAACACCCAGTTAAATAATCGGTATATTATGTGAAATCAAATAAATACCCATTTTGTTTCCTGACATGACTACACAAAATTGTTCAACCATCTTTCAGTGAACACAAGTCATGTAGGCAGATCTCACACTTTTATGCAGAAAGAAGTTGTTGAAACATTTCCTGTAATTAAAAGATGCTACACATTAATTTAATAATCCTTATGGTAGTTATCTCCGATTTATGTATCAGTAAGTTCGTTGATGTTATTGAATATCTTTTTTTCTTAGCTTAAATTGAATACATTTATTTCTATTATATTTGAAATATTCTTTGAATATTTTGTATATTATTGACTTTCAGTAACTACACAAATACATTAAACGACATGAAACGAATACATTTTATTACATAAAATCGTACATGTAATACACATGGATAAATGAATAATAGAAATTTATTTCTACTTTGATATATTTTTGCATCAACGTCATACTGGTTCATTAATATATCTTTGTCAAGTTAATTGTAAATCGGTATCGACACAAGTCATGCTGATACCACGTGATGGACACGTGATGTTTTCACGCTGTCTTGTACGTGATTTCAACACGACTCAGGCTTAACTCTTAACGTGTTGCTGGCACAATTTCACGACACAGTATCTTTGGGATAATATTTTTTGTCACATTTTGGAGAAGTGGGGCAAAGCATGCACAATAATTCTGTGGATTCTTGGATATTTTTGTCATCCTTAATAAATAACTTGACAAGATTCCTTGTAACATTTAAAATTTATAAAACATTGCCATAAACATTTTTGTTAACTTTTTTTTTTACACAACACATTCTTTAAGCATGTTTGCGTAGAGAATTGCAGTAGTATGAAGTTGACTTAAAATCGAGGCGGGTTTTTATTTATTTAAACAAGATTAAATCCTCAATATGCAGTAGGTAAAAAAGTACACAGTAGGTAAAAAAGTACACTTCACAGTCATGTACCAGCTCTAATTTGTATTTTTCTATAATATCGTCGCGCATTTAATACCTGTTGTAAACAGATAATCACCCAGTTCTATACCTGTACATGTAGGTCTCTTGTTTGAGTAAATTAAAAAGAAAAGTCTCAACCAAAATTCAAATAATCATTATTTTGTTACTAAACGTGGTATAAATAACATTACTTTCAAATTAAATGATGTATTTGAATTACATGTTGACATTTTTAGCACTGTTTTTGTTTGTTTGTTTGTTTTCAGCCACAGCGTCTTACTGATGCCGTTGTTTAATTCCAAAATTTTAAGAGAAGTAGCCTACAGGCTTTGTTTAATTTGTATTATTTTCAACCCCCCCCAAAAAAAAAAAATCCGTATAATTTTGTAATATTTTATTATGAAGGGTTATTAACGGTTTAAGTGAAGAAAAAGTACAAGACCCCTTGTGTGTATCTTTTATGTACTATTGACCCATCGGTATTGTTAGCCTTTGGGCTATTAACATAAGTGACCCATGATAGACACAATTCAATGGGTAGATGACTGTTTATCAAATGGTAAAGCCTACATTCCCAAGTGGTGGAAAAGCATGATTAAGTTTACTTTTTAACGGTTATTATATGGCGACATTGTTTAAGGGAATAATTAATTTAATCTATAGAGAATAAATCTACTTTCTTTGCGCTGTCCGCCGATGTTTTAAATGTAGTTCCCAATAACCAACATCCTGAATGAGCACCGATTACTCGCAATCTCGTCATAAATACGTATGCACGCACCGACTCCAGGGGGTGTCGGATCCTATGGTGGCAGAGGGGACGAGTCGCTGACCCAAAAGAATCATATTGGGGGGGAGGGCCAAACAATCGATCCGTATTTCATAATTCAAGCACATGAATATGTAATTGCAAGGATCATGTTTGGAAAAGATTAGTACCTTATTACCAATTATCCATTGAAAACGTAAGCATATATGACCATAACCGGCGAGTTTGCTCAGTGTGTAAGAGCGTCGCTCACTGGTCCGGGAGTTCGTGGGTTCGAGCCCCGAATCGGGTCATACCAAGACGTTTTTTAAACATGGTACCTCTGCTTTCTAGCCAGGCGCTCACCCCACCACCACGCCCACTATTATACATTATTTATGTTATGCAGGGCCCGCTGGTAGAGCAGTCTTTGTGACTGAAGTGGCTACCCTGGGTAAATAAGACGTTATTATTATTATTATTATTACTGTTAAACATACACAACTTTCAATTTTTCGGTTTGTATGTCTGTGTCCGCGTGTGTGTCCTTCTAATTTTCGGGCAGAAGGTAGAATACTCACTTCATTCATTGATATATGTTTAATATCAGCAAAGATAACTTATTTTTTTATTGTTGATAGGGAATTCCCTTATTTACATAATTATCTATTAATCAACAGGATATTTTTTCTTAGAGAAAATAACATTTGAACGTTACAATCGAATCATATAAATTCACTAGAAGACACTGTGGTAATAAGTAAATTTCCATACGTTCTTTCAATTGCTTCTATTTCTTTGTATCTAAGCTTAGCGAGAGGTTTAGAATTTATATCTGATTTCTTGATATTAAATATGGAAGACTAAACCTATGGCGGTTTGAAATGACACCCTCTACAAGAGCTTCAACGGAATTTATTTTAAGAGGATAATTCCATCCAAACGCATTATGTATGTGCACGCGTGTGTGTATACAAGCGTATGTATAATTCTTTGGTGGAGGAGTATTATTTCCATGATAAGCTTTCAAGGATCAATTTTTTTACCGACAAATATTCTGCCTCGGGGTTTCCTGTCGTATCAAATTAATTACCACGTCAACTTTGGAGGCCCATGTCCTTGTGGCAATTAAACCTAAAAGTGTTTTGGATATGGCAGTTATGCATTCTATTATGCGCATCAGGTGACGGAAATTCAACACGAATCTTCCAGGTCATATATGCATATATGCTTGAAATGATTGCAATATGTATGTATCGCTTGTTTCGCTTCTTTGTTTTCTCCTATTATTTAAATAAATAAGGTGATTACATGAAGGCCAAATACTTCTAAATGTATAATATCGGCGTGTAGGCGGGGGAAATGTAAGAATTGGGGTTTAAGTTATAATTTTACGAGACACTTTCACAATCTACACAATGTGATCTTGTCTACTTAAGTACATAAAAATTACCTACATGTATAATATCCTAACTTTCTTACCTATGATATATTTTAGACTTGTTATGATTGGCAAAACAGCAAGTCCCTTTAAATGTCTGCTTTTGAGTGCTCGCTATTTCTTATGGACCCATAAAACTTTACAATTACGTCTAATGAATCTGTAAAATATATACTATAGTTTTATGATAGTATATGGGCAATTCCACGGTTACTCACGTTACATTTGAAGGCATTTTGATTCACTTGTTGATCTCTTGCGATATTATTAATGGTAGATAGCTTAAAGTCTTTATGCCATCACAAAGCATACATCTTGTTTCTGATTTGTACAAAATAAAAATTTGAGAAAATAAATTGAACTGCATGACAATCATTGAAATGTCTCGGTTACTCACGTTACAAAATTTGGACATGCATAAAATGTAAAGAGACTTAATTGAAAAATTTCCTCATGTGGAGCTCTCATTCAAAAAAGTTGTACCCTTATCAAAGCACTCTGATAGAGAGTCACAAACTGACTATATGCAAAATGTAGTGGGTTACCCTATTTTTGTATAAATTACAACAACATCGGTTACTCACGTTACATTTTGTCCAGTGACATATTTTCGGGGTTATCTTCACGTAAATAGATTTTTATTGGAAAAGCAATACATTTATCATTGCAGTATTATATGCTTAACACTATTTCATTGAAAAAACTGAAGAAAAAATGATAATTTTTCATAAAACTTAGATTTATTCACAGTAGGTGGACCCTAGTCCCACATATGGCGTATTATGTATGGTTGCTTATTCTCCTGGAAGGCAGCATTACAGAAGCAAAATTTAGGGTAGAAATGATGACCCCCATTGTTTCTTCATAAATCAT
>JZLH01S0193229.1:31981-46564 GCA_001188425.1 Eucidaris tribuloides | reverse complement strand
AACTTACTAATTAGAATGTACTTTGCTACAAACAGATGAGCATAATCAATATGCAGTAGGAGAGAAAATATGAGTAAATAATTAACTAACAAGTCAATTTCAGATCCAATAGAACATTGCTGGTATGTTGGGCATTCATGTATCACCTGTTTCATGTTCCTTTCACATTCCTGTGTGTTTACAAGTTTTCTTGTGGATTTCAAAACAATAAAAGCTGCTGGTTTTATTTCATTTTTTATTTATTCTTTCTTTCTTTTTTGGTAGAGCACAGGACTTGTTATCCTGGGGTCGCCGGTTCGAGTCCCGCTTCAGCTGACTTTTTCATTTCATTTCATTTATTGGCATATATCAAAACAACAATTAACAAATTATAAAAATAAAAAGGTAACACAATTGCCAGGACCATTAAAGAACAGCAACTTGTGTTTGTAAAAGATTGTTAAAAAATGTATTTAAAAAAAGAAGAATGCCAAGGCCATTAAAGAACAACTTCTGTTTCTCAACAAAAACGATGGTAAAAATGTTTTTTAAAAAAAACATCTTTGCTGACTTCATTGTTATGCCTCCACAACGACGTTGCCGGAGGCATCATGTTTTCGGGTTGTCCGTCCGTCCGTCTGTCCGTTACCGGTTCTCGTTTATACTTTGTTTCCCAGTCAGTTCAAGTCTTTCATATTCAATACATTTGTTTTATTGCTCTGCAGGAAGAATGTTACGATGCGTACTTTAGCGATCTAAACGACCCCACCAAGTCGTCATGTACCAATTACATTTACCCCTACGGAAACAACGAGCCACCGGCGCCGGGGCTCATGTGCACCTATTGCTGCCCCGAGTGGGAACCCCTGGACATGTGCAACTTCTTCACCATCGACATTCTGTACCCGGTCCCCGTTCCCAACAACTGGGACCCGCGGATGAACTGGGATCTTGAAACGGACATCGTGACGACACCGGCTAGTACTGCAGCACGCCCTCTACCGCTGGGCATCACTCAACTTCTGGGCACGGCCGCAGTTTCTTTGAGTGCATATTTAGTACATCACTAAACTGGAAATTTAATTTCACTAAAGACACCTTAAATCTGAATCAGTTTTTACCATGCATCTGGTAAGCGTATAGATAACAGAAACAAATATTTGGGGTGATCAAAGTATTATAGGGAACGGGGCTCAACAACATATTTGCAAACTGCTTTTTTTTTTTTTTTACTTCAACGCGAGACCATGGTTTGGACATGTGATATGACATTGTATCTTGTTTGGTCTGGTTTGACATAGGTGCGTGATTAATTTCAGAGATTACTTGCTTGATGAGATGGCCTTACCCATGGAACGATTTAGATGACTTGAATTCGTTTATAACGGATGCACTTATTCAAGAACAGGCTACTTTCATTTTTTAAAGAAACAGTTATAAACTTTTTAAAAAGATACTAAATGAAAAATGAAAAAAAAAATGATGCATCACTTCAATTTTACTTTACACAGCATTTTCATTGTTGTATATCAATGAGTACAAAAGCAAATGGTAGTAGTGGTAGATACGCAATTTGATATATTTATATATTTATATATTTATGCATATAATATACAGAACCAAATGTAATAATATACAGAGACCTATTCACAAAGTCCACTATTTTATCAACTATCATCGTTATTATTTTGTCGTTTACTCTTACCTTTTATTTCAAAGCAATGTCTGTCAAAAGACATCTGTTATTTATGTTTATTTATTTTGAATAAAGAAAAATGTCAGTTATTTAAAAACCTTGACTCCGAGTCATTGTTTTGTTTGAGAATGTGGTAGGTTAATGTCCTATCAGAATAGTAGGCGGATCTATGTGTGTGTGTGTGTGTGTGTGTGTGTGTGTGTGTGTGTGTGTGTGTGTGTGTGTGTGTGTGTGTGTGTGTGTGTGTGTGTGTGTGTGTGTGTGTGTGTGTGTGTGTGTGTGTGTGTGTGTGTGTGTGTGTGTGTGTGTGTGTGTGTGTGTGTGTGTGTGTGTGCGTGTGTGTTGTAGGTGTGTGTGTATTGTGTTGGTGTCTGCTGAGGGTACATGAGTTATGCGTTGTGTGTGTGTGTGTGTCTGTGTGTGTGTCTCTGTGTGTGTTCATGTGCATTTTGTAAACCGTAAATAAAGTTATTGTATCTATCTGTTTGTTTTTCTTTGTTTATATCCATTTATATGTATTTCTGCATTTTTTATAATTTCTCGTAACAATAGCAAATAACAATTTATGAATATTCATACAATACAAGTAAAGTCAAATTACACAAAAAAAATATAATTCACAGTATATTGACATAATACAAAGCAAGTGAATTAGGCCCACGTATAAGGCATGACACGAGAAATAATATAATACGTTTATATGACCAAATAATGATAACGCATATTACATAAATATATTTACTTTTGGAGCAAAAGGCTGCCGTTATAAATGAATGAATGAAAGCTGAGCTTGAGTAGACGGACAGCAAGGTATAAGATTATTGCATAATTTGAATATTTATAAAAGTGGGATGGGCCATATGATAAGTAGATCCATTCTATCCCACAGAACTTATCCACTAATTTACCCGCCTATCTTTTCATCAGATAAAAAGATAGGTGGCTAAGTTTTATTTATCTATTTATCATTTACTGTATATTTGGGTGTCTACGCTTACCTAAACATCTGTCTATCCCTTTGTGTTTTTTATCATGTATGTCTGTCTATCCCACCATCCATCCATCTTTGTTGTTGTTTTTTTCCATGAAATTCCCATTTATAAAAGTGATATCAATTCCAAAATTCTAAGTTGTCTGTCCATATACCTCGTCATTACCCTGTAGCCGCTATCGAATCAAGCTTTGTTTAGGATAGCTGGTCCTTCTGCATTTAATTTACAGTCTCACAAGTTAGTTTATTATTTATTAATTATTATACAAAATTATGAGTTCAATGGTACGAATATTTTCATGGGAATTAAAATATTTGTACTATTGAACGAATGATAAAACAGTATTTGTTTTATACAACATTATAAAGTAGATCTTTGTCATTTGATTGAAGGATTGACAAGTATGAAAAATATAGCCATACATTGGCCTACATTCTGATACTCTTTCTGGCTTATTCACAAATTCAGCATGTTCAGTGTATAATCAATGTATCTGCAATTTTCTCATTTTAGTCTAAATTTCACCAAATATTTAAATCCTTATTAAAGCAGAGAGTTATGTTCACTGATTATGTTTACACTTCAAACTAAAAACTCACGTACGCCACACAGCTAAGTGGGACAGCGCGTGTACAATTCGTGCAGCGCACTGCGAACCGTGGAATGGGACAAAAATAGAACCAACATTAACCAATGCACGCTGCGCTGAATGGAGTATTTATTCAATATCACGTGACCACAATCCCCAATCAAATTGTATAATATACTCTAAAAATGTTTACGCATCACAATATTTAACTATTTTGTTACTTTAAAATTATGTCGTTACAATGTACCTATTAAACTACACAAATAAGAAATTATATACCATACTTTGTTATGAGCATTAAGTATATTTTGTTACACTATATACTTCGTCAATTGTGATCATCTTTACTTGTGTTATTTTTGCCAAATAATTTCATTAATGTCATTTATTTATTGAGCTTTGTTTAAGCAGGGTAACCCCATCAGTAGTTAAATGTTGTTATTCTCGGGGGCCCTGCGTCAACGAGATAACATAAAACATTTACAATATGACAAAAAAGAAAAAAAAATACAAAAAACATGCACATTCAAACAACATTATGTTCCTCAAAGAATAACAATATATGACAGAAGATACTGTATAAGCCCTTAAAGCCAGTAAACTTCCGTTTTGGTCATTAGGAAGTAAAATTATTATTATTATCCATCAGAAAAATATGAATTTAATCATGAAAAAAATGTTATGTAATATTAATTGTGTTATATATATATTCTATATATATTTATATAAAGACTTTCATGTCTTTGTGATTGTAATTCATATATGTATAAACATAAAATATTGATAAATGCCGATAATAAATCTGCCCAACAGACAAACAATCCATCTAGATCAATCTAATCTAATCATCTAATAATTTATCCATTTATCTATTGATCCATCTTTCTACCCTCCACATCTTTTCATCTATACATTATTTTAATATTTTTCTCCTCATATATAAATTTTATGACTTATATATCTTTTCGCCTTTCCGTCACTGCGTATCTATCTCCATGAATAATATTTGTCAACATCTACGCAAAATGAAACCAGTAAAAAAAATACTTAAACTCTGGTGACTGGTGACATATATTATCAGAGTTTGTCTCATGATATGCACCACCTCTTGCAGTGGGTGATAATCATAATTCGTGGAAGACGACGCATAATTTATATCCCCATTTGAATCATTACGGCTGACTGACCAATGATAACTGGTGTGTCGCGCGATTAATACTTGAGTGAGAGCGCACCATCTGGTATAGAATCCGAAGTCACAAAGTCCATCTATTATGTTGCCAGATGGAGGGGCGTAAGCGGGATTTTGATTGAGGGGAGCAGACTTGGGGGAGTGACCTCCCTGTAATATTGCTACAACTACAAGTCTTGCCGATATGAACGTATGTGCTGTGCTGTAGTATCATGGGTTCGCTACCCCCAAGGGCGGACAAATTGCAACATGCAAACTCTGCCCCTCTACGTTTTTTTTTTTTTTTGGGGGGGGGGAGCGCCCCATGTCCCCGACTGCCCACCTACACGTATGAGATGAATCACATGCTAGCTGTACGTTTGCCTTGCTGGCTGGCGGTGCGGAGACGTAAGGATACATTGCGTGGAGAACTGGTCGTGGTGCGAGCCGCTGTCTCGTTGTTTGGAATACAGATCGATGTAAAAACAATATTATTGGTTTCTACGGAAGATCAGGTAAGAAAACTATTTACTTTCTACCTCATTTGTAATGTTAGTCAATAAGTCGATAATTATGCATTTTTATTCATTTATATAATATGTTTAATGTCGAATGTTAATAGCATTGTTGGCGCCTTGAGTCTATCTGCGAATATGGATTGCGACATTGGCGTTTCATTTTAAAGAGTTTTGTCGAAACAAATATTGACGCATGTTGGGGGTTGTATCGGGGTTAGATATTTGTACGTTTAAGTCGAAATTAATGTAAATTGCAGTAAACCTTATCCTTTTTTGTAAAGAAAGCAAACTTTTCCTTTGTAAATTAAACGCGATGCAGGAATGCTCTAAATGGGTGTTGCGACGTTTCATAATACATGTAAATCCCTATATGCTCCTTTCAAGACCAGTTTTATTATTTTAATGGGCGGTAGATATACAAGTAATAGTCTTTAAAAAATGAAACGTACGCATAGAACATGACATTCTAAAGTGCATACATTCATGGTATAATTTGGAATAATATGTGTTGATTCTCTCGAAAATCGATATGCATGTTGAAGGCGGTGTACAGTTTTGGTAAATGGTACAAAATTAAATTTTCTCCTGTTTGTTTGGATAGACCTATATCATCTATTCATGCCCTGAAAAATCACACGCTCTGGAAAAGTTGGTGAATATATCGAAACAGTACATATACACAGTGATATCTGCTTTCTGATCATTTAATAATCATAATTTGTCATTTTAAACAATTTTCAGGATGTTTGATATTGTATTCTTATGTTCGTTGTGATAATTTTTGAAAGATTTATGAAAAAGTTGACTGATCGACTAAAAACTGTTCTTGGGCTTTGGCCTGTCAGCATGGTTTCACAATGTTCATTTCTATATATTTTTGTATGTAATGGAAATTGGTAATCGCTTATTTGTGTATCTATGCACATTGGTGGTATAATTTCAAACAGCTGAACGTTCATTTCTTTGAAGAGTAAAACGGTTGTAAAAATGGTGAAGGTAAACATTTCGTAATCAAATCCACGCGTGTAGGAATACTCCTGTACATAGGCTTGTGTGTATAGATCTTGGTATTACTAATGTGAAATTACATAGTGAGAAAAGTGTATTTCAAACTGAATGAAAATGGTGTAATATCGAACATTCATTGCGTGGTCGCAATCTGCCACTTGTTTAAATCATCATCTTCGTTATCATTATCATCACCATCATTATCATCACCATCATCTTCATCATCATCATCATCATCATCACCAACATCCTCTTCGTCATTGTCATCGCCATCATCCTTAATAATAATAACATTGACCGATTTAATTCGCATGATTTGGTATCACTGTTAATTGTCACTCTTCATCCAGTTTTCCTGCTGCTCTTTTTCCTCTTCCTCCTCTTGTCTTCATTTCCTTCTTCATCTTCATATTCTTGTCTCCTTTTTTATTTTTATTTTCCTTCTTCTTCGCCGTCGTTGTCGTCATCTTCCTCTCCCTTTTCTCATCCTCCTCCCCCTCTTCCTCCTCTTCTTTCTTAAATTTCATCTTGATATGTTTCTTATTTTTCTCAGGTTTTGCTCCTTCTCCCTTTCCTCATCATGTCTTTATCGTATTTCTTCATTTTCTCCATCGTCTTCAGCATCATCATCCTCACCATCATCATCATCATCATCGTTGTTTTGTCGAACAAATTCAATTCCAAAATGTCTGAAATAAAGGCTATTGCAGCATTGTGTCGTATGGTCGTATCAATCCTTTTTACTTGATCACATGCAACTCCCAAGATCACACAAAGACTCGACCACATCAGCGTCTATCTGGTAATGTCATTAAGAATGGAAATGAAAAGGGGATGTGAATTATACGTCTCTCGCGAAATATTGCCAGTTTCGCTCGAATGAGGTTTCTTTCTGCTTGAGTTGTTTCGATATTAGATTGTCGTTGGGTGAAGTCTCTGTTGTCTATTCCAAGGGCACTGTCTCCGCGTTCGGAATGGATGAAATGGCGGGAACATATTGTATACTTATTGTGTATTATTTTCTTAATGGAAGTCAGTGAGTGGATGCTGTTAAATTCATCGTCTTCTTCACGATCATGTTATCCTCATCAATATTAGATTATGTTTATATTCGTTATCATCATCACTGTTTTTATCATCGTCATCCTTATGCAGTAATGTAATCAGTATTTCCACGATCATCGCCATTTATTAGCGACAATATGTTTATAGCATTGCCATCACCTCAAATTATTATTATTATTATCATCATCATCATCATAATCATCATTTCAGCAAAGTCGAACTCATCAGCCCATTTATGTGTTATTAATTTAAGCAAACCGCCTCGCTCTCTGCGATTGTGGTCTCTGTCCATCATTTTAATCATTATCATCATTCCTATCGGCGTCATCATCACCATCACCCTGGCCACCTCTCATCGCTACCACCATAATCATCATCACCGTCACCATCCTCATCATCGTAATCATCACCATCATCATCATCATCAGTATCATCATCATCATCATCATCATCATCAACAACAACAACAACAACACCACCAACAACATTTTCATCAGCAGCAGCAATAAATCCTTGTCCATGATTATTACAAATTCATCTTTTTATATGATTACCTCGTCCGTTATATGTATTCCTCCTGTCTATCCATTTATCCGTTGATGTAGACCCTATCTACTATCTATTCATGTAGCCTTCTATCTATCTATCTATCTATCTATCTATATATAATGATATATAATATTATATATATATATATATATATACTATAAATCCATCTATTCACTTTTTTTAGGCTATTGATAAATATATCAATATTGTATAACATATACTCTATATAATTCTATAGTTCAAGTACAAATGAATTTTCTGTTATCTTCAATTTTCTTATTTTTCTGTCGAGCATCGTCATCCATACAATGTTTTTGTGCTGGGTCTGAAAACGTTAATGACGTGAAGAGTAAATTTACATATCCTTATGAAACAGTGATCATGTGTACATGTAATTTGTTACACAGCTCCGACTTTTCGAAATCAATCTAATCAAATACGCAATTCTGAAAATATAAACGTGGACGCTCGCATGTCGTTTAATTATGCATAGCAAACTTATTTATTCTACTAGATCACTTAGAAGCACACAGTGCGTAATACTCTCACTTTTTATGTGTCTATGCTTACGTAACTTAACTGCACCTTATGAGTGGCAATTGTGTGAAATATCACATTACATGAAGGCGGGCGTAGTCGGGAGTAAAGTGGAAAGTAATGCAAAATGTGTGTTATTACATAACTGGACAATGTTGCAGGGTATACTCACGAATAAACACAAATACAAAAAATAGGAATTGCATAAAAGTAAAAAGAATGTGGTGTGTGTGTGTGTGTGTGTGTGTGGTGTGTGTGTGTGTGATGTGTGTGTGGTGTGTGTGTGTGTGTGTTGTGTGTGTGTGTTGTCGTGTGCGTGTGTGTGTGTGCGTGTGTGTGTGCGTGTGTGTGTGTGTGTGTGTGTGTGTGTGCCTGTGTGTTGTGTGTGGTGTGTGTGTGTGTGAGGGAAGAGTTTGCTTTGTGTATGGTGTGTGCATGGTTGGATGAAGTTGTGATGTGTACTTATGTCTGGATGAGTTTGTGTTGTGTTTTGGTATGTTATGGATACGAGAAGCTCTGTATTTTTTTTTCTGTGTATGTATGTGTGGATGGCGTTTGTGTCTGTGTATGTATGTGTGGATGAGTTTGGTCTGTGTTGCATGTTGGATGATTTGTGTATGTGTAATGTATGTGTGGATGAGTTTTGTGCTGGCAATTGTGTAGTGCATCGTATGGATACTTTGTTGTTATGTGTATGAATGTGTGCTTTTAATTTTGTTTTGTGTTTTATGCGTGCATGAGTTTTGAATTTTGTGTGTGTTTGTGTGCATGAGTTTGCGCGTTTGTGCTATGTTGTGCATGGGTGGATGAGTTGTTGTATGTGTATGTATGTCTGGATGGAGTTTGTGTCTGTGTTTTGTATGTATGGATGAGTGTGTTTCTTATCTGTGTATGTATGTGTGGATGCGTTTAGTGTCTGTGTGTGCATGGTGTGATGACTTTGTTTATGTGTATGTTGTGTGCTGAATTTGTGTTTGTGTATTGTATGTGTGGCATGAGTTTTCGTGATATTATTTACGTGTGCATAGTTTTTTTTTTGTTTCGTTTATGTGTGATGCATGAGTTTGTGTCTGTGTATGATGTGGATGAATTTGTGTCTGTCATTGTGTGTGCTTGGAGTTGTGTGTCTGTTGTATGCCATGTACGGTGAGTTTGTGTTGTTTGTTTGTGCTGGAGTTTTGTGTCTGTGTACTGCATGTGTGGATGATATTGTGGTGGTATATTAGCAGGTGAATCGAATGGATGAACTGTGGTGAAAAATAGCCTCCGGTAGTTGGGATTATAATATGTGTTTGTGGAGTGTGTGTAAATGCTCCAATTATTATCGTAAAATTATTGTACAATTTCAACATGGTTTTCCCAAAAAACCAAACAACTCGGCGCTAATTCAATTGGTTTGTTTTCATAGCTCCGTGCCCGGCACAAATGCATTAAAATAGATTGACGGTGCTTTGCACGCCACATCCGAATCTCCAAGTAAGTTAATGGCTCATAAAATATCATTAATTAATTGATAATTATAATTTATCGCTATCTGTGGCGAGCGAGATTCGTACTACTTTTCAACACGCCACACACACACACACAACACACACACACACACACACACACACACACACACTTTTTTTTGTTTTTCAGAGACACCACACAACAAAACATCACACCTACACACGCACAACACAAACACACATACACACATACAAACACATACAAAACATGCACCACATACACGCACTACACTTATACACATATACACGAAAAACATACACAAATACATTACACAACACAGCATCACACACACACAGCACACGCACACAACACACCACACACAATACATACACACACGCCACACCATACGGTGGGAGAGACATACACATACACGCCACATACAACACATATCCAACTACGCACACATCACACACAACGGCACCACAATCATATTTCAACATATATCAAATGTCTGTTCGCGACTATGTCTCCTTCAACAAAATATTTTTCCATATTCCATTTTACAGGAATCGTTTTGCCAAATACGTCTAGACTAGCTGCGCACGATCATTAATGACGTCAGAAAGTGGAAGATAATTCTCGACCTACTCATCCTAACTATAAGCTATATCGCTCATATATCATTAAAGTAATTATCTCTCGTCGTTATCACCATCCCGTGGTTCATTTCATGCGTGGTATCACAAAAATACATCTTAAAATGTGATTATGACTCCTCAAGCTAATGCGTTACTAGCTGGAGTACCCGATGGTTATGGTTGTTTGAACAGAGTAAACAAGTACCGTTTGCAAGAATTGTAACGAAGTAAACACATGACTGTGTACCAAATCATTTTGAATTTTGTGTGCTGATATTCTTGAAATTTGGATTATTAATTAGCCAAAGACAATTTTAATTTTCAGAGTTGATCGTTGACAGTTTAGTTTTATATTTCAACACAAGTATGTAGAAGTGCTGTTGATTGTATTTTTAAGTATAGTGCTCAACATTATGGGCTTCAATTAAAAAATGTGAACCTGAGCAATAGTGTGTTTGAATGGAAACAAATAAACCCCTAGAATTACAAAAGTTTATGGAAGTTATGCTTTAACACTGGCAGCTATGCATGAATACAACAATTTGCACTCAACGGTGGACGATAAATAGCCTAGATCTACGACACACCTTAGTACTATGGGAGGAATGGGCAGGTGAAATCACGGCAAACTTGAAGTGCTTGTAGATTTTCACTTTTTAAGCACTTAATCATCATTGTGAATACAATTTTTTCAAGGGCTTCAGTCTTCAGACCGTTTTTTTTTTTATTATCCAAAGACACTTAGAACATGGGGTTATGTTGCTCACCATTTTTACAACTGTGGTCATCGTAGCCTGTGCTTTAACTTGCAGGAAATAATTAATAATTTTATATTGTTTATATGTTCCTGTATGTCTGATGTTAATCTTTTATTTCAAATTTTATATTTACATTCATTTGTCTAAAGTTTAATTGTTTTATTGTGCTGCAGGCCCTTTGAAATTAGTTGCTAATGAAAGCCGTACCCTTGCAGAAATAAAATAAAAACAACAACTGTGAAACACTATGAATATTATGTACTGTACTGTTAAAAGTAAACAGACATGTTTACGTCGTTATATACATCATGAGATTACGCAATAATATTCAATAATGGATATATATCAATATACTGTACATTGTGTCGAGGCTTCCATGTATTTCTAATACACATTATTCAGTAGATACTAGATATACACGCACCACAACACCACAACACACACAAACACACACCACACACACACCACACACACACACACCACAGCACACCACCCACACACACACACATACAATAGTATATGCGTAAATCACATAAAACATTAAATAAGTGTTTAAAAATTCGATGAGGAGAGAATATATTCTCAAAACACCTCCAAACATACTTGGAAATATATGCCACGTAAAACGATTTACGTTGGTAGTAATAAGTTTTTGTTTTGTCTATTGATATGCATATCAATCGATATGACTGTATGAATTACCAATTTATCTTTCCATGTGTTTCTGCTTCTTATGTCAATAACACTTTTCCAACGACGCTGCAAGGGATATTTTCAACGGCGATGGTAACAAGTCAAAAGGTAATTTGATTATGCCTCATTAGCCTAGATTGTAAATGACATTTTTGTCCCCGACACTCAGCGGTTAACAACCCCGCATCCACATTGTTACTGTATCGATGTATAAATGTCCACAAACTTTATGCATAATTATAACAACAATGCATGCTTACGACTACTTCCAAGACCGTTGAATGGATTGCTTGTTTGCAATATTGAAACTTGTAATGTTAACATGCATGGATTTAGGGAATTTTATGCGTTGTGATAACTACACTCCTGCTCATAATTAGTGGAATATTTTTATGTTGGATACTCTAAGTTCTTTCTCCATATATCGTCCAAATTTTCATGATAAGTGTTTGATTTCAAAAACGACAGATATGTGAGCATTTTTGGATTTCACAGAATGATACAGTAAATAAAATACTTTGACGAATAAAAATTATAATATTTATGGTTTTTTTTAATCCACAAAAAATCATGAAAGGGTATTAAATAAAAAATATAAAAAATACAACAACAAAACTGATAAATTTTGATCTAATGTCAATTTTATCATTAATTATCAACAGAATATTATCTTACTAGACTGATAACGCCGTACACCACGTGCACTCACAACAACTCTGAATACGCCAAAATTTTTGAAACACAGGTTTAAGCGTCGAGTCGGGGCTCAAAATGCTCAGCATTCTTAAAATTATATTATACTTGTCTCGCCAGGGTGAGGCGCCATATTAGTCCAGATGTACAGCTTCAGCGGAAGATGGCAACGTTACTTTAAAATGTCTCTAAAATATTCATAATTTAGCATGAGTGTATACTGTATATTTGAACATGAACCCAAAATATATATATTCGGTCAACCTTACTATATCTTAAACAATGAATTATATATTTGTTTTTTGTATATGTTGAATTGTACGGTTTCATTGTTACCTCGTATGAAAAGATTTTAGGTATATGTTTTGTATCTGTAATGCTGGTGGAAGTAAATTCCATAATATTGTGGACATAAAACTCTCCTCAAATTTCATATTTCAATTCAAATTAATTCATGCATATTTCGATATAAAAAATATTTTTATTATTATATATCATAATATATATTAATAATGACGAGCTAGAAATGTAGCCTATAAATGGCAGTGCATGATTGAGAGAAGTAAAAAAGACAGTACTCAACAACGCAAAAAGTTGAAATTATCACAATATATACACTATTGGAGTGTATCCCCTGCTTTAAAGGATTTGTTTCGATATGTTTCTTGAGAAGAAGGCAATCATATATCGTTCTGAATAAGTAACCCCGATGGAAAATTGAACCCATACATAGCTACACAGCAATTCGCCTGCAACCGCTGCCAATGGTCGCGCTATTTTCGCAGGACAGACCCTATCTTTGCCAAAGAAAACTTTTTTTACCCATTTTTTTGAATTGGTGCCTATTTATTGGAATATTTGTCTGTAAGTAATGTATAGGATATTGAAGAATGCTCTATTTTTTCACATTTTTTCGCCACTTTGTCCTACATTTTTTAGTTTCAGGTTGGACAGGTAACGGCTATGTGCCTGTTGCAACGAATACTGTACATTATAGCAACCTGTTTAAAGTGTCATTGAACATTTGTGATACAATAAAGGTTTACAGCAAAACCTTGACAATATATTTGATTCAGAGTATTCTTATCAATAAGAGACTGGCCTCTAATTCCCTTAATTGTATGATGTTGTTTAAATAATCTTTTGATGTCATGATGACGGAGCTTCGTAAAACGAGATGATTATAGTGAAATTATCATTCATCGGTCGTCCTCGTCATCATTCCTATCATATCATCTTCTTCATCAATCATCAACCATTGACATCAGGAGAACAGAAATAGAATAGATAATGAGAGACGGACGACGACGACGAACGATGATGATGCTATGATGATGTGATGGTGATGATGATGTTGGTGATCGACAAGCGATATAATGATGAAAGAAAGACGAAGTGGATAGCAAGTAAATGAAGGCAAGAAGACGAAGAAACAGGAGGAGGAGTAGAGCAGAAGATGAAAAAGAAGAGAGAAGAAGAATGGAGAAGGAGAGGAGGGGAGGAGAGATAGCACAGCAGCAGCTGAAAAAGAAAAGAATTGAAGAAACCCACGACACGTAATTGTGATTATGTTATGATGAATGATGATGATTGATGAAGATGAAGTTAAAGAGGAGGCAGAAAAGAAGGATATAGTGGGCGAGGAGAAAGAGGAAAGAACAATTATTCCACAAATTAATTGTTGAAGAAACGACGAAGCGAAGAATGGATGAATTAAATGGGGCGAGGAGGAAGAGACGAAAAAAGTAATTACACTAATTAATGGATTAATTATTGTGAAGATGTCCGGACAATATTTAACCTTTATGTTGCGATAAGGCTATAATAATCAATGGATAATGCACAAGTCGTGTGCATTTTCCAGTCATTTAAAAGCACTTCGGGCTTACATGGGGATTTTTGTTATTGTAAATGCAGATCATGCTAAATAAAGCTCCGTGGTTATGCCTTTCAGTACGGTCCATTTGGAATTTGGATCTTCAGTCCTGTTAGTATGTTTATTAAATAAAACGCAAGGCCGATCGTAAATTTACAAGTGATTATAGGCAGCTTTGTAGACTTTGCAGCATAATGTATAAACAAGGTTTTCTTCCGTTCATGGTACCATAATGCAGCATTGAACAGCGCGTGATGTGATATCACCTCGTACAGCGAGGTAACAACTATATTTTCGCTCATGGCGAAGATTTACACCGTATCAGCCCTGGTAAAAAAATAGAAGGTTGGGAGGTGCTGAACCCCCTGGAAT
>JZLH01S0193229.1:11784-22964 GCA_001188425.1 Eucidaris tribuloides | reverse complement strand
AAGAAGAAGAAGAAGAAGGAGATGATGATGATGATGATGATGATGATGATGATGATGATGATGATGATGATGATGATGATGATGATGATGGTGATGATAATGATGCTGAGGGACGACAACGTTGAAGAGGAAGAAAAGTGAAGGATAACTATAGTGGGCGAGGAGGAAGAGCAAAAACAATTACAGTAATTAATTGGTTGAAGAGGAGGAAGAAAAGAAGGATAACTAGTGGGCGAGGGGGAAGAGGAAAAACAATTGATAACACTAATTAATTGAGAATTACAAAAAGACGTCGGACAATATAATCTTTATATTACATACAGGCTATGATAATGAGATGTTTTATCAGTCGAATGATGTACAAGTCATACTCGTAGGCATTTTTCTAGTCATCTCAAAGCACTGGTTACAAAGAGATTTTTGTTATTGTAAATGCAGATCATGACTAAATAAGAGCTCCGTGGCTTATCCCTTCCAGTACGGTCCATTTGGAATTTGATCTTCAGTCCTCGTTCAGTATGTTTATTAAATAAAAGCGCAAGGCCGATCGTAAATTTACAGCGTTACGTCAGGCAGCTTTTGAAGACTTTGCAGCATAATGTATAGGTTTTCATTCCGTTCCATTGTACCATAATCACATTGAACAGCGCGTGATGTTGACTTTACCGTACAGCGAGGAACAACTATTTTTCCTCATGGTAGAAGACTTTACACTGTATAAACACGCCCCTGGTAAAAAAAATTAATAAAATAAAAGGTTGGGAGGTGCTGGACCCCCTGAATACTGCGCCATATTTTCTGTCATTGTTTTGCACCATAAACAACCTGATGAGATTTTTTTTCCATGCTTGTCATATATCAATTCATACCATACCAGAAGAAGTGTCTGGCACCAAATGACCTAAATGTATTTTTTATTTTCTATTTTGCATGCAAATTGATTTGTATCTTACAACAACACGCTTTAGTGACCTAATAACCCCCTTTTTTTCGTAATCATCTGCATGTCTTTAATGGGTTATACTTACTTTGGGGTTACTCCTTTCTTAGGTTAAGCACCCCTTAAAAAGTTCTCGGGCCTTGCACTGTAAACACATGGGTGTTACCCAAGGCTGCCACTTGTAGGGGAAACCCCCTACCATAGGGGATTTTAGCCCACCGTAGGTTGTAGTGGATACCTACGGGGAAAATGGCCTTGCGTAGGGGAAAAGTAGGAGGTTTTGATGATTTGTAGGGGATTTAGGGGGTTTTGACAATTTTCAGAAATATTCTTAAATCCCCAAAGGATTTCAGAGAATTTCCGTATATATTCGTCCGTTTTGTCCATCTCCGACGAAGAAATTGAAATCAAAATATTGCATTTTCTAAGGTTATTTTGTATAGGAAAAGTACCCTCCAAAATATTGCATTTTCTAAGGTTATTTTGTATAGGAAAAGTACCTTCGTAGGGGAAAAGTGGATTTTTGTAGGGGAAAACACAGGTTCGTAAGGAAAAATTGGGTTATTAGGGGTAGGGAAAAAGTGGTGTCCGTAGGGGAAAATACGCATGCGCCGTAGGGGGAAATTTTAAATTTTGAGTAGCAGCCAGGTGTTACCCTCTACTCCAGTGCATCGTTTAATATAGGTACCAAAAGATTGTAATGTTTGGTTCGTGGTGAAAGTTGGAACTAATTATACACATTGCTAGAAGACTGAATGTTTGATCGGGAACGATGTTACGATAAGAAATCCATATAATGCATGTGAAATGATGATAAAACACGTAGAGAAAAATAGATTACCTAGATTTTTTGTTCTTGTCGGAAGATAAGACATTAGTTAATGTACACTGTAAAAATTGAAATGCTTTCTCAACAATTAAAAGGGCCGAGTAGTGACCAATTTCTGAACGTTGTTTACCTTTAACCAGCTGAATCTGACATTATAAATGTTGAATTCAGCTGGATAAAATGCTAGATATAACATCTACAAAGTGTTGTAAAGTGTGGTCACTCCTCGGGTCTTTTCAATGTTGAAATAAAATTCCCGTTTTCAGAGTGTAGTATTTGGGCATATGTTACCTCCATTCGATATGCTTGATATATGAATTCACAATTTCCCTGAAATTGACGAAGGGAAGAAGGCCTACACCTGCCTTAAGCCCGAAACTGTATGTACCCACACTATTTGCAGTGATTTCACATCCACGTTAGATAATTAAAACTTTATGCATATGCAATACATGCATACATATACATAAACATTATGTTAAGATTGCAAACACACATACAAACATACATAAATACGTACGTATATATAAAAGCATATACATACATACACATATACACATATATACTATATGTAAATGTTACAAACTGTATACAAACACTATTTGGAATTATTTCACATCCACTTTAGATAACTAAAACTATATGCATGTGCAATACATGCATACACTATACATGTATACACAAACATTATATATATATATATATATATATATATATTATTTATTTATTTATTTATGAATTGACTGATGTATGCAAGTATATATATACATAATGTTTGAAATATAGCAAGAAGGCCCTTCGCACAACGTGAGCTGCAGCGCATCATGTAAAATGTATATAGGCGAAAATTCAGGAGACAATAATGACACAGGACGTAGCTTTCCGTTCCAGATTTAATCAGCAAGCTTTCGGCCAATCATAGGCCTTCGTCAGGCCTACATTCAAAGACACAAAACAAAACGAAACAAAATGCAAATAACAGCATGATAGCTAAGGTTTATAATTATGTTAAAAGAAATACAGTCAACAATCATAAAACCGGTTTAATAACTGAAATAATGAGAGCATATAGGGTATTTACCACTGGTGTGTTAACTAGTGCGTCCAGTCATCTATGTATTATATTATGAGTAATTATGACTAATTAAAATGTTATGAAGTTAAATATTCGAATTATGATATGAAATATATCACAGTTACATGTAACGTTGATGACGTTGATATTTTTATGTTATTATTTAGTACATGTATAATTTTCCTCAAATCACAGAGCCCATCCTAACTTCAAACCCAATGACTGGACGCACTAGTTAGCACACCAGTGGTAAATACCCTATATGCTCTCATTATTTCAGTTATTAAACCGGTTTTATGATTGCTCACTGTATTTCTTTTAACATAATTATAAACCTTAGCTATCATGCTGTTATTTGCATTTTGTTTCGTTTTGTTTTGTGTCTTTGAATGTAGGCCTGATGAAGGCCTATGATTGGCCGAAAGCTTGCTGATTAAATCTGGAACGGAAAGCTACGTCCTGTGTCATTATTGTCTCCTGATTTTTCGCCTATATACATTTTACATGATGCGCTGCAGCTCACGTTGTGCGAAGGGCCTTCTTGCTTTATATATATATATATATGCATTTGAGTGTACCATGGAAGTGTGTGTGGTGTAAATATTATCGCATCAGTATCTCTCTTAAAAACCCTCCAAAAGCCAAGATGCTTTCCAAACATAAGAAAGCAAGAGAGAAGCTATTTGTAGCAGAATATCAGGGTACTAAACTGTACTGAAAGGTGGATTGTAAAATGATTATTTATCAGTTTCTTACATTTTGTTTGAATAAAAACTGTCACTCGTTTACATGTTACTGTACTAATTAGGCCTATGTAACATGTTATTACGGTGCAAATGCGATCTGGAATAAGAAAGTATTTTAAATATGTTAATGTTTTGTATACGGTTATATTTCAAATAAGTGCAGTTAACGCAATTCTAGAGGAAAGCATGCCGCAAATGCAATATTTCGAAGTGTTGTTTTCTTCCAAGAGAAAATACATGTACACATGTACTCGTATGTGCAAGGATATTTATATGACAGCAATGGTGAAACTTGTTTCTGTGGGTACCCTTTTCTCACATTTTAATGCAAGTTTGTCCAGATATTTATTTTGGATAGAATACGTCAATCATTTTATGGTTGATTACAGTTTTATGCAACCAATTCCCCAAATAATTAAAAAAGTGTTTGCTTTGGCTTCATATTGATTGCCGTCATAGGAACTTGTTTTCGAGTGAGATAAGGTGATCGATTATCCATTTAAAAAAGAATTAACGGAAATCATGCGGAATTGACGATATATATATAATTTAATTGGCTTAAATATCAATTAAGGTGTTTGTATTCCGTCGAGATTTGACCGGGGAATCTGTGGAGATTGGTGTATTATCAGTTACGTTAGAAAACATTTGGTTCATTTGCCGCATATAATTGCTCATTTAATCTGTGTCGATTTTACCATTATCTACTGTGGTGTCCTGTGAGCATTAATTGACCTTTAAATCGTCCCAATATAATACGAACTGTATTTATCAGTTTATGGTTTTAGAATCGATGTTTAGAAGTCACATGATGAAATGTTGACTCAATTAGATGGAAAGCACCTGCAAGTCAGTTCATATCTCTTATACATGTATATATAACCATATGCCTACCAAATGTGACGCGGAGATGGGCATCTTTTTCAATACATTTATTTATTGTTTGCCACTGCATAGGTTTGGGATTGTGTCTACCGCTGTGTATTTGCAGCAATTCTGGCATCAATAATCTGCATTTCTCAGTGGCGCAAATCCATTTTTAAATGTAGGGGGATATCACATGTTCCTCCGCGGCTAAATCCCAGGTCAAAAATTTTTCCGGGTCACGCCAACCGCCGAAAACTCGCTCAGCGGGGGAGGGGGTAGTGACGAAATTTTTTCCCCTCAAAATCAAGAGCCAATTTTTTTTTCCGGTCACACCAACCGCCAAAAACTCCGCTCAGCGGGGGCGGGGGCGGGGGAGGGGATGGCGATAAAACGAAAAAACAATCTCCAAATCCCTCAGACTTATGCACACATGTAAATTCGTGGGGGACATTTGATATTGTGTCCCCCACCTTCAAAATCGTGGGGGGGGGGACATGTCCCCCTGTCCCCCGTGCATTTGCGCCCTGGCATTTCTGTACTTTTCCCTTATTTTTTCCTTATTGGTGCCATCAAGAACCATGTCTACGTCAAAATGGCGCTTATAAGGACCCAAAGTGGTGGTGCAAAAATAGTGCCGCTATTGGGACATTATGGTTCTGAAAAGAACCTTTAAAGAACACCCTTTTTTGGAGAGTGTATATGGGTTCATCAAATATTGGGTCGATTTTGTACCTGACCATTCACTAGTTCAGAAATCAGTTTATTGCAATGAGTCAACCTAACTTTATGGCCAATATGATTCATCTCAAACAATAAGTTAAAAAGTCAAATTAAATTATAATGCAAGATGAAACGAATCGGTACACCACTTTCGAATAAATTGAACTTGAACTTGAACTTAAATTGCATTCAGAATCTCTACAAGAAGATCGGTTTAATTATTGTGTTGTAAAAGGATACTGTAAACACTGTCAGGATTTAGCCAGTAAACGCTTTCTAAAAACATTATTGTCGTTACTTTACCAACACGTTCAGAGACAAAATGTCATATAGTTCTAAACAGCAAGTGTCAATAATCTAAACATACATTTTCTAAAACATCTTTGCTATCATTTCCTAAACACTATTTTTACTGTGTAGGCCTAGTAGAGTTTGGGTTACATTGAGAGAAAAAAATATAGCAAATTGTTATTTCTATAGATCATGTGCACCAACTATGTTTTCAAATATTGCTATTCTGGCTAAAATATCCCTTTACAAACAAGTCAACTTTGCAGGTTGCGTATAGTGCAGTTTGGACTAGATGTAATTTTAATTAATTCATGTGTACCAAGTATACAACCATGCCCGTTTTTTTTCTATTCCGCCAAAATATCCATTTGAGAATGATGACCTTAAGACCTATCCTAATATTTAGAACAACAAAGAAAAATTCCACGATATACACATGTGCAGGGCACATACCGTACATGTACTGGCCGATGCCCAATCAAAGTAACGCGCGTTTATTTTACATTACACGGATAATTGCTTGATTCAATTAATTTTGTTTGATGATATGCACTGATGCTCGCCTTAATAAGAAATGTCTAATGTAGCCAGTCATTATCTCCTATTATCAGTATCATCGAGACCATTTCAGCAGACATTATTTATTGAATCAGTTAAGATAATTAAACTAATTGTGAAAGCACACGAGAATGTGCCTATTATAATGTTTTACAGCGTCCCTGGGGTAACAAGACCTCTCATGTAAAAAAAAAAAAAATGTTCAGGAGATCAAAAAAAAAACAGGGCTGCCATAACACAGTCACAAATGGGATGGTCGTTGATTTACATGGCGATAGTGGCTTTATACTTGAGATTTGAAATTTCTTATTTGGACAAAACAAAATCTGACTTCCTAGCTACAAGATTCCATAAAAACCTTATTTTCACCGAGATACGAGGTCTTCTTACTCCGGGACAAATTATAGTCCTTACTTGGATTGGAATGTCACAAATCTGTTTCCCCTTTAAATCTATATTGATCAATATAAATCAAAACAAAAATCATACAAATCAGACACTGCAAATGATTAGACAGAGCAGCTCTTAGGCCTCAATATTGTGTTTTGGTCTATGAAGCAATACAACAATTCAATATCAAATGTCCATGTTTAAATAAACTGGTAATTTTCAGGAAGTCTCCTCAAGATCAGTTTTATTTTAATTGACATTCTGCATAAAACATTGGCAACACAGTTTCATATTAATAGGTGAGAGAGAGTTCCCCCATCTGTAAAAAGGATCCCTGAAACATGTAACATGTATTTGTGAAAGTTTATTTGAATGATTGTACGCATCCCATAGGATGAAACGTCTGTTGAAGCAGCGTTCAAAATATTCTGTTTCTCTGTTTGAAAAAATATTTGGTATTCAAGGTTAACAAATTGAAACGTCTATTTGCCTTGTTTTTCAAATAAAATATGTTTTTATCTTGCAAATTTAGTAATAGGCAAAATCCCTATTATTTTGAACGCTAAAGTTGAATTAATGTAAGCTAAGGCACTAAATGTGTTGGTCGATTAGAATAAATATGTCACACCAATCGTAACAATTTGCTGCAAATTTGTGTTTGATTTAATCAGTACTTATAGGCAAGAACATGTCTTGTGCTCACAGTTCCCGATGTTTGTAGGCGTCCCAGATTACCTGGTAACAGCTGTTCATGCGCAGTTTCAAAAGCTTTGTGAAGAGTCCCAGCCGCGCTTTTCAAGTTGCGTCCCTCGTGACCGCGATGGCACCACTAACAAAACACTAGCCTTTCATGGCGCACCGCATAGAGGCACACTGTAGTGATTCGGAATCCGCTCTGAGCCGAAAGCATTGCCGACAAGGAGCAAATATCGTCTTCGCAAAGAACAAAAACACAAGGGTAACTCGAGGGATCCCCAAGCAACACAACCACCACGATATCTTGGCGGTAGATGTTTTATTAGGATTGATGAATGTCTTTGCGAATCAGCGAAGCGGCCTGCACTCTCTCAGCCAGGAAATGCCTGGATATAACTAGCTTAATGTGATATGTATCCACGACAAGCGGGAAAGATCCAGAACAGAAGTCATGTCATCAAAATGGATTTATGTGAACCATGGTGGTCTCGATTAGGTACACTGTTTGATGTTTGTGATGTCAAATCGAACATGGAATAACGATTGCTGACCTTCGCTATCGTCAGTAGACGGTAGCAATATGGTCGGTGACTTGGCGAACCTACTCATCATACAAGACACGGGTTGAGGCGAGTTTATAATTAATAAAACCCGCTCTACACTCGATCATGAGAGCCCTTTCCCTCATGGGGTCCGCCGCCTAGTCATAAGACCGCTATTCATAAAAAAAAAATTATTCATAGGACCGCTATTCATATAAATCATAAGGGTCGCCAGTTCCATTAAGGTCATTATCATAAGGACCGCTATTCATAAATAGACATGAGGGTCATTTATAACATAATAATCATAAGGGTCACTATTCATAAATACAAATCAAGGGTCGTTAATTTATAAACAGGGTCCACTATTCATAAAACAAAAAGAGGCCTCTATACATAAAGATCACATATTCATTAAGGGTCGCTATTCATAATCGAGCAAGAGGGTCGCTATTCACTAATGTATGGGAAGGATCGTGTATTCATAATCATAAAAGAGGCGCGCTCTCAAAAATCGAGTAAGGGTCGTTAATCATAATCAAAAAAGAGGGTCGCTACTTCATAATGTAATGGGAAGCGCGGGGTCGTTATTCATAATCATAAAAAAGAGGGTCGCTATTCCATAATCAAATAAGAGGTTCGCTTATTCATAATCGATAGTAAGAAGAGGTCGCTATTCCATCATGTATGGGAAAGGGTCGTCGTTAATTCATAATCAATAAAAGAGGGTCGCTATTTCATAATCGAGTAGAGGGTCGCTAAATCATATATCAACAGAAGAGGGTCGCTTATTCAATAATGTATGGGCAAGGGGTCGTTATTTCATAAATCATAAAAAGGGGCGTCCGCTATATCATATCAATATAAGAAGGTTTCGCTATTCCATAATCAAAAAGAGGGTCGCTATCCTTCATAATGTTATGGGAGGGTCGTTATTCATAAATGCATAAAAGTGGGGTCGCTATTCAATAATCCTAGCAAGAGGGTCGCTATTCATCAGATGTATGGGGAAGGAGGGTCCGTTATTCATAATCATCAAAAAGAGGACGCTTTTTCATAATGTAAATGGAAGGGTCGATAGTTCATAACATTAAAAGAGGGTCGCTAATCATAAATGAAGTAAGAGGAGATCGAGTATTGCCATCAATCAAAGAAAAGGGTCTCGCTATTCGATAATCAGAAGAGAGGCGTCGTGTATTCATAATCGAAAAAAGAGGTCTCGCCTGAAAATTCATAATCAAAAATAAGGGGTTCGCTTATTCATAATGTATTATTTGTATTTATTTCATTGGAGTCCACCAGAAAAAATTGAAAAATTGTGGTTTTTGTTATCTATATAAAGGTGAATGCCATATAAATGAAAAGTAAAATAGCGAAAACTTCAGAGAAAATTATGGGCAAAGTTAACATGTAAAGTGAGTAATTATTTACAGCGGGTGTTCCAAGTTACCCACACTGGATCCCTGTTGGGTAAGTGGGACAGCGCTTGACTGAATTGATTTTCGAACAGCATTTGTTAATTATTTTTTAGGCGGTTTAATATCAAATACGTAACTTTGTTAAATTTTCCGAGGTTGAAGAATATAAAAATTACAAATTCAAAGTAACGGTTTGAATAACGGAGAGATAATGGATTTGTACTAAAATCTCCAACTTTTGATTAGTTTGATTTAAAAAAAACGGAGAAGAATCCTGCTTTTGCATTGCAATCTATAAAAAACCCACAAAAAATGACAATTCTTTATTATATTTTTTGTTTTGTTGTTGTTCAAAATATTAAGTTTACAAGGCAACTAGTGCTCTAATAAATGTGAACACTATGAAAAATAGGTTAGCGCAAGCCAAATAAAACCCTGTTCCACTTACGCCCAACTACTGTTTCCCAGTTACCCCACGGTTGGTCCCAATATTGGTTGAACTGGAAACTGCCATTAACATTTATTTTAAATTTGGGTACGTTATGGTATTTCATCACAACATAGTTTAAAAGGTTAATCATGAAACATAGTTTAAACCTCAATAGGTAATATTTTCTAAATTATATATACAAATCTTGCTTGAGGCTCATTTAAGCTAAGTGTTCCAGTTTACCTCCATTTTACCCATACCTTGTATGACACTGCAGGTGCGCCACTGCTTGTAGCCTAGTGCCATGAGCAAATTTCCTGCTAAACAATAATACGTTTTTAAAAACTTTAAAAAAGGTACCAGTTACGTTTTCTGGCCTTTTGCAAGTTACTTTTAAAAAACGTAAAAATGTGGATCCCTTTTGGACGATTTTTAAAACGTAATTTGAAAAACGTTCTAAGAGACGTTAAAGACTTGTAGAAACAATTGTAATTGTATACCAGCAAGACGCGTGGAGAAAAACGTAAAGACGTTTTAATAAACGTTTAGAAATACGTAGTGCCGGACGAGTTTTTAAACAACGTGTTTGTGGACGTTTTTGAAAACGAAGTCGGTAATACCGCGGGTAAAATAAAGATTTTTTTTTAAAATCTAGACAAGTGGTTTGTACTTCGCATTCTACTCAGCGAAACCTAATAACCTAGTCCGTATCACTACCCTATCGAATAACACCTAATAGCCTACTTGGTCATAAAGTTAGGCATTTCTATATAGGCCTATATCTGTGTTATTTGTTCAATGGACGAAGAAAAATAGTGTTATTTTTTGTTTCTGTTGTACAAAGGGTTCTCTGAGCAACCTGATACGTCTTGCTTGAGGCTGTGCCAGACATAACAACAACTAAATGTATGTAATTATTGCATCGCTTTGGTTTGAAAATGTATAACGGACGGGTGGTTTGTTATGTGGCTCGCTGAGTGGCACAAGTAAACTAATGTTCTGCTTTGCAGATCTATAAAATGGCTCGTGATCACGTGATGCCTTTAACAAGCTCCTATGAAAACAAAGGGACCACTTTTAATTAAATATATTGTGTGTTCTATACATGTTAAGACAGAATCCACTACACTAATGTAATTCAAATTCTTGAAAAAAAAAAAAATTGTTATGCCCTTTTTTGCTTCATGGGGGCAGAAATGGTTCTATTGCAAGTTCGTCATTTCGAAGGTTCAATATCCGTAAAGAGCGGTTTTTCATGAAAGATGCCTTTTTCAAAAGGATCAAATACTCGCAATTTGTAATAAAGAAAAATTTTGTATTCAGAGTACATCACGGTACACGTAAATGTGTTTGGAATACGAATCTATTCAAATAATGCCCCCCAATCCCCCCCCGCCCGCCCATATTCGTTCCTCAGACGTAATTGTGTATTTCATGGATGTTACTCCATACAGTGGTGGCCCCAGAAATAATGCAACGAGTATGATCGCAATGATCTTCATCATTATCGGCAAAATGTCATTAATTTTTATTTCGTGTGGTTAGAACATTCTTTTTCAATAAAATGAAAATCAAAGATCATTTAATTTATGAGTGAGGCGTTTATTCTAGGGCCATTTTTTTCCGGAGGCAATGCCAATTTCCCAAATTATGATTTTTTTCAAAAGCGGCGGTCATC
>JZLH01S0193215.1:20390-31033 GCA_001188425.1 Eucidaris tribuloides | reverse complement strand
CCTCCTCCTCTCCTTGTTGTTGTGAGGATGAGATAAGTTCAGTCAGGCGTATTCAATACCATCGAAAAAGAACAGCAGAATTCTAGATCACGAACGGCCGTGTGTGAGCGTAAAAACGCGCGCGACGCCGCTGCGCCCACAAAATGCCGCGAAAATGACCTGAAACTATGCCAGAATATCTAGTGATTGGGTCATTTTTAAGGATTTGACGCGCCCAGTACCGTCCGTCGTGACGCAGGCGCACGCACGTGCTTTGTCAGAGGTTGACTGACCGCCGGACATTGAAATATGCCAATTTGTTACGGTTAATTCGAACTTCAGTCATGGATATTGATCATAAACAGATTTGACAAATGACGTCATAAGATTGACGCTAAGCGGATGACTGATCACATTAAATGACACGTCATTGTCGAGATATTGTCAATACAATGATCATGGAACAGTTGCAACTGACAGGACATGTCATTCTTGAGATATTTGCGGACCAAAAAAGTGGTCAGAAAGATAAGAGAGAAGTGAAGAAGATTTTGAGCGAAGATCAATGGTGATCGCACGGTTAACGTTGCGGATCACCAAAAAGAAGATTTTGACGCAAATCCAATGGTGATTGCGCAACGGTTACACGTTGCGTGATCACCAATTATAATTATAATATGCAATGCAAATATGTATTTTAAAAAGCATTGGAAAGCACTATAAAACCATTAAACATGGCATAAAAATACTATTTAACATACAAAATTGTCAATTTTTTTCCGGCGCGCCGAAAATTTTTGGCATTTTTTCACTTTTGCCCCCCCCCCCCCAATCCGAAACATGTATCGACGCCCCTGCACCTCTCTAGTACCAATTTCCTGAGAATATCAATAACGTCCTTCCTGCATAAATCAGGGAAAATGTTAAGAAAAAAAAGTTAACGTACACTTCTCTATTGGACTACTACACGTACAAAATGTCCCATAATTCATACAGGGCTACATGTAAAACGCACAAGGAAGTGACTAGCCTATACATTACTATACCGAGTGTCCCAGAAAAAAATGATACACTTTAAAAATGGTCCCCAAATATATATTATTTCAAATTTTTGATAAATGTTTATATATATGAAAAGCTGAAAATCTCTTCTTTCATATGACATCCAAAAGTCAAAAATTGTTTTCTGTTTGAGTGAGCACTGCCCAGTTTTAAGAAGGACATGAAAAGTAGTTTGCGCAGGAATTGGTTATCCACTGTAACAACAGATTCAAGCTCTCTTTGATTTTGTGTGTATTGGGTGAAGGCCCAGTGGAGTGGTGGGGTGAGGGGGTGATTGGAGTGTTGGGGGTATGGAGCGGTGCGGATGTAGGGTGTAGGGGTAGTTGGGGTGGTGGGGTGGAGGGGTGGTAGGGTGGTGGGTTTAAGTAATCCTAACACACCCCACCATACACCCCCACTACCCCTTGTGGAGTGAGGGGGTGGTTCAGGTGTGTTAAGGTTACCTTAACCGCCCCCACACCCCACCACCCTACACCCCAACCACCCCACACCCCATATCCACACCGCTGTCACACCCAAACACTTCCACTAGGCTTCTGCACCCCTCACCTCCACCACGCCGCACCCCAACCACCCCGCACCCCCACCACCCCTGCACTAACCCTTCACCCGCATACGTAAGTCATTGATGCTTTCAGTCAAAATCTTTAAGTCACAAATTCTAATCCCCACATAGCTCCACAAAAAAAAAAATCAAAGAGAGCTTTAATCTGTTGTAACAGTGAATAGCCATTCTTGCGCAACCTAATTTTCAGGTCCTTTACAAAGTGGGCAGTGCTCACTCAAGCATGAAACAATTTCAGACCTTTGGGTGTCATATGAAAGAAGAGATTTTGAGCTTTCCATATACATTAGCATTTTTCAAATATGTGAAATAATATTTATTTCAGGGCCATTGTAAAAGTGTATCGTTTTTTTTCTGGGACACTCAGTATACGCAGTCGATCGTCATATATGTTATTTAGATTATACGGCAAATGCTTTCTTCGTAATTAATGCGTATTCAAAGTTTACACACAAAAATAATATTAAAGAAATCCAGAATGTTTTGGATACCACCCCCACTGAAGCGCTGAAATTTTGTATCGAGACATATTTTTTTTTCGCTCGTGAGCTCATGCTGACGTCTTTTGCAATTTGCCACTATTCACCAATCGACAATTTAGTCAGATTGGTCTGAATGACTTATTTCTTGTTCGTACCCCTTTTTAGAAATGAGAATTTTTTCCTAATTTCATGTTATCGGGAACAATACCAGAACTAATTGAAAAATAAGATACATACACTAATGGGTGAACAATGTCAAAAAGTATGTACCTACATTAATTACCCATCTTTTCTGATGGATACGTTATTAAGATAAAAGATGATCAATGTTAACACCGAAAAATATTGTTTTTAACCCCAAGAATTATTGTATTGCTCTTTGTTATTCTATAATATTCATTTAAAGCATTCACCTTTTTTCTACTTATTCTTATGAAAATAGTAGTTTCACTCGAAACCATTTAAAGACAGAATTCAGGATTTACACGCCAGAAAACGGCAAAATGAGTGAAATAAGCTCAAATCGTTCACAATGTGAAGATAAGCATGAAAGAACACCTGTCATAGACCCTTTGGGTATAGAATACCTAGTTTCGGTGAAAATCTGGACGGTTACACTTCAAAGTTTGCAAAGTAACGGGCACGTTCCGTTAGTTCCAACATTGTCTAACCGGCCGCTAGCCAAAGGTCATACAGAGTTCACCGCTTGACCATATCAACGTCCGTATAGTTAGCATTGACCCCTTCGCTATCCGAGCGTACACATAACCGTCTTCTGCAATTTGAGCAAAATTTAAACTCACGGAAAGAACAATATTCTGGTAGCATATCATTATTAGTTTTTCTAATAAAACAACAAGTTGGAGACGTATGAATCTCAACCTTCCAACACATCATTTGTCTTTGGTAATGATAAGAAAGGGAAGGGATGGACTTTCTAATCCTGAAACACATCCTTAAAGAGATTTATTGTATCCACTGGACGTAGAGTGTGGTTATGTGTGAACAATATTTTTTCAATCCATTCTGATTCGGATTCTTTTGACATTAAAGGCTGGGTAGAGACTTTATACTATTGTGTAATGTTCTTTACGTTGTGGTCATTCACTTAATAAACACAAAATATTGTTCTATTTATTCTATCTGATGAGACTTGGTGCTACTTGCAATAATATTTGTTTAAATTCATTATCTCTGCCTATTAAGCACATTTATTCGAAATCACAGGAAAAAATTATTTTCCTTCAATTATTGACCATCAAAACATTGTCTTAATTGAGAATTAAACCAAAATACTACAGGGGCAATCGGATATCAAATTTTATACAGCGAGTATGAACAATGGTAGAATTTGGAATTTCATGAAATTAGACAGTTACTTTTTAAAAGACAATTTAGCGCCATCCCCGAAGAGACGCACCCTTTTGACGAAGACATTCACTCTAAGAAAAAAGTTTGCAAAAGTTTCAATATTTTGTCACAATACCAGCACTGATTTTGGTGTTTAACAGAACCATTTTGAGGTAGGTTGATATGAGTACCATTTTGTCCGAAACGCTGTGATAAAAATACCCTTTGCTGATCAAAAGAGTGCTAATGAGGTTCCAAAAATGGTTCTACTGAAGTGCTTCTCATACACCAAATAAAAATTGTTTTAAAATAGAACCTTATTTCTTACAGTATGCCATATCTTTAAATTTAAATCTGTCATTCTTTCATCTTTAAATTCTTTCATTCGGTAGGTTTATAGAGATAATCTCTATAAATAATGAGTGAAAATGTTCACTCTTTTAGGAGTGAATTTGAAGTGAATTTGAAGTGAAATGTGTGTTTTCATTTATTTTGGAGTGACCTCAACGATCACTCGAAATCTCCGAGTGATCCCTTCACTCTTTTTTGAAATTCACTCCTCAAAAGGTGAATATTTCCACTCATTTTTTTTAGAGAGTAGATAATGTTAGTGTCATAGCATTATATATTTGTATCTTCTGTATATACGGGACTAAGAAGGGTTACATTCGATTTATGGATACGCTTGCATAAACGAAACAGCACAAAATGATCCCCGTGGAACAATGCACGATGCTACGCAAAAATGGCGTAACATTGTTCAATTTGTTTCCGTGGTAAAATTGCTTTTATCATTTCCTGTAACGTAACAGATTTGTTATTCTTGTTTAACGTTGCTTTATAAAAGTATATAAAATAATATTATGTCTTGATATCTTACGACGGAAAGTATGCAGTGTAAAGTCCACAGAACATGCGCATGTTTCATATATTATGTCTATGATATATTATGTTTCTTATCTTGTGTTATGTTATGTTATGTTATGTTATGTTATGTTATGTTATGTTATGTTATGTTATGTTATGTTATGTTATGTTATGTCATGTTATGTTATGTTATGTCATGTTATGTCATGTCATGTCATGTTATGTCATTGTCATGTTATGTCATGTTATGTCATGTTATGTCATGTTATGTCATGTTATGTTATGTTATGTCATGTTATGTCATGTCATGTCGTGTTATATTATATTATGTTATGTTAGTTTTATGTTATGTTATGTTATGTTATGTTATGTTATGTTATGTTATATCCTTACATTGATATTTCGTTGACGGAAATCATGAAACTTGGAATCTGAGCTTGAAAGACAACTTCATTGAATTCTGGTAATGCTGATAAATATTTTGCTCACCGTTGACAATGGAATAATAATAATAATAATAATAATAATAGATATGATTTATATTGCGCCAAATCCACTCTGCAGAGTGCTCTAGGCGCAGGGTATAATATAGAATTTGGGAGAGGGAGTTGAAAAATAGGGGAAAAAATGAAATAATCAACGGGAGGCATTAAACAAGTACGTTTTTAGACTGCGTTTGAATGACTCTGGGGTATTGCAACTTCTGATAACTGCAGGTAGGCTATTCCATAGAGCAGGACCAGCGTGAGCGAAAGCTCGTTCCCCCCATGTTTTTGTAGATTTTGGAATGTCATGATCCATAGATTACGGAGAAAATCTATTGATTCTTTTTCTAAAAACCATACATTAACTTATGAAAAACTGCATTGTTGATCTCAAATGAACCCTTGCCTAATGACGCACGCTTCTGTTGACACTGCAGTGATAAACAAATGAATAATGTATGTACATAGATGGTTACATATCAGGAATGTACTTTTAGTATTAAAAATACGCAAAAAATATTGACAATTGGGTATGTTCTTGAGAGTAATGAACCCTCGTGTATTATTTACTCTATAGAAAAAAGTGAAAATGAACATTCTTCAATTTTTATCAGTCAAATAGATCTTGCAATTATTAAGGATCAAATATGACGCGATGATAAATCAATTATGCATTTTATCATGACAAAGTACGCATCTCTTTTTACGACCCAAAATATTTCCAATTTGTCCATTATCTTCCAATTTCTGTAAAGAAGGCCAAACAAATCCCTATTCATCAGAAAATAGTGGCTGTTATTACATTACCTCTCACATGCTCAAAATTGGACCAAAATCCCCGGAAAAGTTTACCAATGAACGTTCTCACAAGCTTTTCATGTGAAATTCCAATCAGCATAGCTCCGGGAAAGGGTGTTTTCTTCAGATTTTACAAATTATTGATCCGCTGTCTAAGACAAGAAATAACGTGATTTTAATAATTTCAGCTCTAAGCAGGAACTTCGATACGATTTATAATTAAATTTACCTTTTATGACCATGGGGCAATAATAAACAGCGTTTTACAAGAACGATTTATCATTGTTTATTATCATTATTATTGTTATTATTATTATTGTTATTACTATTATTATTATCATTATCATCTTCATAAATTATTATTACTATTTATTACTATTATCAATTTTGTTCAACACGTTACTACATTGCTTTAAATCTCCGTGACTTTGCAGGTGATATTCTGAGTGTGGTATTAAATGTTTAAAAAATGTAAAATTGTAGTATAAAAAAAAATACAGTACTCTCGTGGTCAGGGAACAATTTCATTGTCAGCAAGACATTTTCTTTTTTCTTTAATCTATGAGTATGAATACTGAATATACTTTTTTTTCGGCAAATGCGTAAATTGCATACAGAGGGTAATTGTGTTTGCCAATGCGCTACGCCTTCATAAATCAAATTAACCATTTGAAATGCCATTGTACATAGTTTCAAGTTTTGTTTTGGACTGCGCAACCCTAGCAGTTTTTTCGACAAATGATTTCAACATTTCCCCAAACCTTTTGCTCGCTGCGCTCGCTCACGGATTAACTTTGAAGTCTAACACGTCCGCAAAACAGTGATGAGAGTAAGAAAACAAACCCAAAAAAGTTAAATTTTATACAACATTAAATAATATCGTTAAGATAATTCTATTTGGTTCGAGTTGCAGTCTTTCAGTTTAATTCGTAGTCCCAGTTTATGGAAATTTCGTTGATTGGTGTTTGCCCCAATCGTTTTCCTAGATACGCCTCCTGTGTGGTGTAATACCTTTCCTAACTTGAGTTACTTATAAGATTTTCTATGGTACTGGGCACTTTTGATATAAAGTGGTTGATTACTTAGAATGAACTTAGATAGGCACACACACGCACGACAGTGTAACCAACGTACCTTTTCGAAACAACGGGGGTGGGGGGGGGGTCTTTTATTTAATGGATGCGTTTACTAGTCTCGCATGCCAGAATGAATGAGACGATTATTTCATCAAAACGGACCCCAGCAGAAAAAAATGAAAAAAAAAGGATAACAATAACAACAAGACTGCAGAAGGAGGAGGAGGGGGATGAGACAAACAAGAAGAATAATACGAAAGAGCGAAAGTGAAGAAGAAGAAGGAGAAGAAGAAGAAGAAGAAGAAGATAATTGTTGTTTTTATAATTTAATAGTTATTATTGTTCTCACTGTTGTTTTTCTAAATATCATCATTACTTTATTAATATTGAATATTTTGATTTGATTTGATTTGATTTGAAATTTATTTCTGCATTTTCAAGAAATTACCTATTCAAAGAAATTATTTTAGACAATTTAACATAATATATCAGATAAAGCATATTTACATAACAATGAAGATAATACCAAATAAGCATAACAAAATTCATGAAGAAAAAAATATAACATTGCAAATAGTATTCGTATGCATTTTCTTTTGATAAACATAAAGTTTATCGCTATTTTGTTTAATTTGGAAATTTGATTCGATCAGACTGATTTGATTTATTTCTGCATTTTGCAGACATCAAAGAAGATGCAAATGAATGATAATGAATACAATTTATCATCAAAACAATATGAAAATAAAATTATACAAATCATGCTACTAAAGCAACTAACAATAAGACTGATATAATGATACAATTGAATGCATAACAGACAAAACTCTTGGAAAAATGCAGAGGTTGCCGTTATAAGTTAAAACTTGAAAGCAACGGGCAACCCTAATAAATTGGTGTGACTAAGGAAATTTATCGGGATCAATGAACAGAAAAAATGCAAATCATTGAATAAATAAAAAGTAATGTTATAAGAATTTTGCACAAAAGGAGGATTTAGAATTGTAATTCATTTAGGAAGCAGTGAGTGCACATGAGTGCGCGTGGGTGCGTCGCACTACCAACCTGAAATTATTGACTATAACGAAACAGTATAGTAATCATAATGAAATATCTGATCAGACTCGAGTATTGACCATTTGATGTAAACTATATTGATTAGATTGTTGTACTGCAGTAAAAGGTGTTTTTAACAGTGTTTTAAAAGCAAAAAAGGGGGTGCATGATCTGATTTGCACTGGAAGAGAATTCCATACATCAGGTCCATGATATCGGATAACTCTATGGGCAACAAGAAGTTTCGGGTTTTTCAAATGAAAATTATTCCTGTGACGTGTGGGATATGAATGTATATTGAGTTGAAATGTGTTTTGAAAGAGTGGGAGTAAATTTTGACTACATTTATACATGAATATGGCAGACTGATAAGTATGGATATCGTGTACTTTGAGAGTTTTTAATTGTTCGAATAACGGATCGGTGTGAGACAAATAGTTATTATTGTTGTTGTTTTTATTGATGTTGTATTCTATTTTGTCTGAGGATCTGCTTTTGTAAAAATGTAAAACAGCTCTTCTATACAGCTTTCATGTAGCTACGTCGTGAAGGTCTTTCATTCTATTCTGTGTTTCAAAGTTCACTTAGTATTTGTCATTTCTTCTTTTCTTTTACAGGCGTCTGGAAAGGAGGGTTCGCGTCGTAAGTACCTTTCATTCACATTTCGTTTTGTTTTCAAAAGTATAACTAGTTTAATTCAACCTTTGGATTTTTATCAACATTCCAAAACTGTCGGTTGACAGTAAACGTAACGAGTTATTAGGAAATAAGAGACATTAGGTCTACATTGGGTTTAAGTATCATAATTATGGGCTATAAGTTCGCTTCTTTTATTTCTTTTTCCTGAATAACCTGTCATTAGCCTCTTTCAATTGTCAACATCAACTTATACAAAATACGTGTAGAAAATTGGTCTGTAATCATTTTTAGCTCATTTTGCAAGGAATAACATTTATGTTATTCATGGTCCGCTGATAGAGCAGTCTCTTTGACTGAAGTGGCTACAGTGGGTAAATAAAACGTTCTTCTTCTTCTTCTTCTTCTTCTTCTCCTTCTTCTTCTTCTTCTTCTTCTTTTCTTCTTCTTCCTCTTCTTCTTACTATTATTATCATAATCATCACCATCATCATCATCATTGATTATTAATCTGACTTAAGAATCCTGACAAGTTGATGTTTATGACTCAGAGGGAGAAACTTTTCGTCCAAATTATAGATTCTTCTTCTCTACTTCAATGTTTTATAGTAGATCAAAGGTCGGACGAAAAGTAAATAGAATATAAGGCCAGATGCAGACATAGCAATTTCCTGTGGAACTTGTGATCGTTGAGCTGCATATGAAGAGTTTGATTGCGAAAAGGGCTGAGTCCACGTTTGTAACTTTGGAGCAAAGAGCATTTCTTTGCCGAGTTTATATACACGCGCCTGTGGAAATATAACAGTAAACTCCGAGATATTTCGTACTTTCTTGTGTATCTTGGCTTTAAATTTTATATTATTGCCAAAGAGGTAGGTGGCGAATGTGTGGATGTTAACCACCTCAATTTCGATGGAAAATAGACTTAGTCTGATTTTGTGGGAAGCACTTGTTAGTGGCGTAATGAGCCAAAATATTTGGGGGCGCAATTTTTGCGAAGGGTGGGAGGGGTTGGGGTCCCCCTCCCATCCGGTGGGGAGCTTTTTCATTTTTCGACTTAAAATGTGCAATCTGGGGCGCACCTGAAAAGGAAATTCAGACTTCATGACATAGATGATATTAATAGTTTGATACCCGCGGGAAACACGCAAGGCAGAGAAGCGACCGAGCCGGGGGGGGGTACCCCCTCCCACGTTTGGAACTTTTGGGAAATACGCATAGAAAAAAACCACGTGATTCTAGGCAAGGCAATTGCATATTTTAAAGGTATATTTCATGAAGATTATTAGGGATTGTAGTCAGGTTTTCAAAAAGATGTAAAGGAGGTAGGTCTATATGAAACCTGTAATTTGGCAGTCATACGAGGTAGGGTTTGGTAGGAACTTTTTGAAAATACGCATAGAAAACACGGGTTTCTGGACATGGTAAATACATATATTTCATCAACATTAATAAATCACTTGTAAGAAATTGAAAATGAGCCATAGTTACAAATATTAGGGGGGTGGCGCCTCCAGCCCTCCCCCACCAGTACGTCCGTGCTTCATGTTACACAACTATCACGCTGTTTTTTCTCGTTTATTTGTCATATCAACAATCTTACCACAGATTTCAGGAACATTAACTTCTACATGCTTTGCGTACTTTTACCTTTTATAGAATATTACTCTTTTTGTATATACGATGCAAATATGAACATCAGCCTACCAAAACAAGAATCCAGAGGCTAATCAAGTGGTCCATAGCCACTTAACAAAACACTATCAATGGGGAAAATAAAACGCTCGATTTATCGATATTGTCATTTTCCAAAAGAAATCTGTGTCACGGTTCTGAAAAGACTTGAGTCCCTGACGAGAAATTGTTCCAACAGCATTGTCTGGGAGACTGTTTCAGACCTTGGAAGTTGTGTTGATGAAGCCTCTGGGAGTTATCATGATACTTTCGCTCCATAATTATTACATTATTCCGAACCTGTTGTCCTCACTCAATTACGATATACTCTATAGTCTCGAAGTTCGAAATTTTGTCCAGATTTTGAAGCATTTTCTAGGATTCAGCTTTTAAAGGAAAATTAGGGGAAGTTATGAGTGAGCTTTTTAATGAAAATACATCTGATAGTACTATATGTAATTTTAATATCTTTTTAAATTATTGTGTACAGATCCAAGTAAATTAATTTCATTTTCAGTTTAAGTACTCATAGCCTAAAAATTAATTAGTTTTTTTTTTTTGTATTTTATTCCACGCTACTCATGATCAGTGGCGGATCCAGGATTTCATGGTC
>JZLH01S0193215.1:0-18014 GCA_001188425.1 Eucidaris tribuloides | reverse complement strand
CCGACAAATTCATTANCACCACGCCAATGAAATATTGGGACCAAACAAAATTGTTCCTACGTCTACCCCCCCCCCCCCAAAAAAAAATGAAAAAGTGAAAAATGGATGTTTAAAAAGCAATGCAAGCGCTACAAAACCATTTTAAGAGATACAATTTTTGCGGCGCTTTTGCTGCCAAATTGCTAGCCTACATTGCAATTTTGCGCGCGGAGCGCTCCGAAAATTTTGAAATTTTATTACCACGCCAATGAAAATAGTGGGGCAAACATATTAGTTTGCGCCCCCTCCCCCCCCCAAAAAAAAACCTGACAAATTGAAAAATGGTATGTTTGAGAAGCAGCACAAGGCACTACACTACCACTAAAATTGCACGATGTACCATAATGTTTGCGCGCGAAGCGCGCCGAAAATTTTGACATTTTTCTTATTTTTGCTCTCCCCCCATGAAAATATTGGGGCCAACATATTGGTTTGCTTCCTCCCTCCAAAAAAAATCTGACAAATTGAGAAATGGTACGTTTAAAAAGCAGCACAAGGCACTATAAAACTACTCAAATTGCACGCTTAATATTTTGCGCGCGGAGCGCGCCGAAATTTCTTACTTTTCTTATTTTTACATTTTTCTTATTTTAGCCCTCCCCCATGAAAATATTGGGCCAAAGACATTGTTCTGTCCCCCACCCCCAATGGATATTGAAAAATGTTTAAAAAGCGCATAAGGCACTACAAAACCATAAAACTGACACAATGTTCAATTTTGCGGCGCTTTTACCCCCAACTTGCTACCGTTCATTGCAAGTTTGCGCGCGGAGCGCGCCGAAAATTTTTGGAAATTTTATTACCACGCCAATGAAAATAGTGGGACAAACATATTGGTTTGCGCCCCCCCCCCCCAAAAAAAAAGCAGCACAAGGCACTACCCCACCACTAAGATTGCATAATGTACAATATTTTGCGCGCAGAGCGCGCCGAAAATTTTGACATTTCTCTTTATTTTTGCCCTCCCGTCCCCATGAAAATATTGGGGCAAACACATTTTGCCCCCTCCCCCAAAAAATGATAAAAACAAGAAAAAAGAAAAGCGGCTTATATTCATCTTTTTCTCATTCTTTTGTTCTTCCCTGTTTTCTTCTTCTTTCCTTCTTTTTCTTCTTTCCTTCTTCTTTCCCTCTTTTTTTTCTTCTTCTTTCCCTCTTTTTTTCTTCTTCTTTCCCACTTTTTTCTTATTTCCCCCTTTTTTTCTCTCCTTTTTTGGGCCGGGGGGGGGGGGCACGTGCCCCCTGTGCACCCCCCTGGATCCGCCACTGATGATTTTGATATTTTTATTAATATATTTAATTTCCTTTCTACTTTTTACTTTGTTTTCGTGTTTTTTTTTTCAATTTCATTCTTCTTTACTTGTTTAAGGTTAACGTATTATTCTATTCCCTTTTTTCTGGTTTGGTTCTATTTCAGGGTTGATGATTTTGTGGGGTTTGAGTGTATGTTTTGCTTCTCGTGTTTTTTTTCTATCAGATAAATTTGGAATCTCCGTACCGCCTTTGTGTGAATACCTTAAAACTATTCTACGAGAATACTCCGACGGGCAAATCATAAAGGTAATTGCAGTGCTCAAAGGAACTATAAAACAGTGTAATGATATATTCTATTGACGATTGTGAACATTTTGATTGTATTTTAATATCGTGTGATTGAGAAAGACTATGGCTTTGTTCTGTTAGGAATTGCAAAGGAATTGAGACCAGAGACTTTCTATATCAATAACGCTTTTCTGGTGCAATGCATAAGAATTAGTGCCCTTCTGCAGATCTCAGCCTTCGATATATACCGGTCAGGATCTCAAGTTAAATTAAAAATATTATGTAATTCTATTGTCTAAATGAATAACCCAAAACACTTTTTTAAATTAATTGGTATGAAAAAATAAGTCCGTCTAAAAAAACACTAAATAATATACTTATTTACATCTCGTAGTGATAGTTCTAATAAGCTATGATTATATATTGAATTACACTTTACAATGATTTAATATAAGAGATGACTATATCATTGTATGTGATATTCAGTTAACGTATCTGCAGTACATTTTTCATAATGTATTTCCAATTTGAATTGTGTTATAATAATTATTTATTTTCACCATAAATATTTAATTAAGAATTTTGAATTCTTGAATTTTTTTATGCTCTATTAAATTGTAAAATTTACGCAATTCAACTGTTGGCCCCGATGCATTTTAATTAAAAAAAAACATCTATCTATTTATCTCTATGTGTCTGTCTGTATGTCTATCTGTATTTACCTACTCTACTGGTATATCAGTTTACGTTACCACTCACAGAGTATGTGTATTATATGATTCTGTTTTCCGTCACGTAATACCATTTTTAGTCATATATGGTCAATATATCAGCAAATGGAACCTTAAAACTGAATGCCCTCTCCCTTCGAGTTTCTTATAGTGTCGGATAGTGTGTTGTACAGTGTTGTACAGTACTATTACGTTACACACAAGGGACAGACGTGGTAGTCAACAACACCGTGGAATTACTCCTCTTTAAACAAAATCAAGTTAAAAAAATATGTAATAAAGGCTCCATTAACTTCCAGTCCTGAACACTTGATTTGATTTTGCAATCACTACAAATTAACCTTTAAAATGACAAAAGGACTTGGTCGCCGTACAAAGTCTGTAGCGTCCTTCTCCTTTTGCCTGGAATACGGAATTGAGGTAAAACGCGAGTTGCTGTTGTTTATTTTTCTAGGAACTGGTACAGAACGCCGAAGACGCGGGTGCCAAAACAGTCAAGTTTCTGTATGACACGACGCAGTATGGAACACAAACTCTCTACAAAGAGTCCCTGGGGCCTCATCAGGGCCCTGCCTTGTACTCTTACAACGACGAAACCTTCAAGGAAAAGGACTGGGATAGCATACAGACACCAGCCCGCAGCCAGAAGAAACAAGATCCACTCAAAGTTGGGCGCTTTGGTATTGGATTCAATTCGGTGTACCATATTACAGGTGCGATATGATACTGATAGGTGTAGCCGGGGGACAAAGGGGTCATTTGATGAATTTCTTTCAGTATTTTACATTTAGTTTTATTCATCATTTTGTAATGCAAATGTTCGCCACAAACGAACGATCAGTCGCCGCTGTACATTTCATAGCTTAAAAATGTAAATTTTAATTAGGTTTTGATCGTTTTTGGCCAGCAAAATATTTATGTAGAATTTGTCTAAGCTTGAGCGTCAGAAGTGATTTAGAAATAGATATGTTCTTTAATGAAATATCGCCCGATCTGAAGATATGGACAAAATCTGTCCATTTGCTGGCACCAATTTACATTTTAAGCTCCGACTAAATGAAATTAAACTGCAACAAAATTGATCGATATTTCTTGGAGTCAGAATTTTACGTCTCGGATTTAGAAGGGATTACAAGATTTTAACCTAACTAGGTAAACAAGGGAAATAGAGTTAACAAAGAACAAGTAGAGTGACCTGAGTAAATTTGTGTGTCACCTGCGAACATGTTACATTTATCACCAGTGGACTATTTACTCATTAATAAAACCAGAAAGGACTCTTTTATGAAAACAATATTACAAAACAATGATGTTACAATTAAAAGGGGTTTTCCCCGAAATTTTGGCGGGAATACTGATTTGTTTCCAGAGAAATGGTGGAAAGGAAGCCTTAAATAAAAACGTATTTCGGAATAGTACAAACTAAAATCTCCATGACTGATACGGTAGTTTTATAATCACCTTCAACCATTTGCATACTTTTTACAAGCATGTACGCAAAACTGTTATAATCACAGCAAACCAAGACAAAGGTAAAGAGTCACAAGAACAAAAATAGGATCTTCTTATTCTTTTGCATTGTATATTGCAGATTTACCTGGCATATTAAGCGACAACACACTCGCATTCATAGATCCACTCGAAAAACACTTCTTGGTCGATGGACGCGTTCAGTCTGGCTGGCAGTGTCATCTAGTTGAAGATAGTACAGATATCACCAATGCTCCGAGGTATGATGATCAGTTTCGTCCATATCGGGACGTTTTCCCTGGCATTGTTGATGGCGTTAGGGAGGAAGAATTTCCTGGAACTATGTTCAGATTTCCACTAAGACAAAGAGCAAGTGAATTGAGTAAAAACGTTTACACTGATGAAAAGACCATGGACTCTCTGCTAGAGGCATTTCATAATTTCATAATTCATAATTCACATTTATTCAGAAAATTCACATAAAAAGCATAATATAAAAGTATAAAAGTGTATCAGGTACACGTCATAAAAAGCCAGGGGCTCGATTAAATTGCGTGAACCCTAAAACAATACAAAATTAATAAATCTTCATTTATTAACTATATTCAGAAATGTTAAACATAATATTCTCCATATTGGTTACTTACATAAAACAAGACAACAACGCAACAACAACTACAACAAACTATAGCAAAAGACAAAAAAACAAATAGAAGAAAACGTGGTAATTTAAAACTAGAAATGAAAACTAGCAGTACTGAATATATACACAGGATACGAACTAAAGAAGTTTGCCGGGCAAGATACTGACGAAAGTGTTTTTAAAGTTTTGGTAAGCCAAAGTTTTAATTGAGACTGGGATCTCACAAAGTTCAGGATTTTAGTGCCATGTATTTTATGGATTGTTTTGGCGAGTGTGTATGCCGATGTGGCAATGTTGTTTCTGCGCTCTCTTGAACAGCTGGAAGTAATGAAACGGAGTACTGACCAAGCAGCATCTCTCATCGTTAGGGTCAGCATTGATGATGATTCTCTGCAACTCACAAGAGAGAAAAGGAGTCAATTTAATTCTCAGCTGGAAACCTACTGTTCACAGAGTGCCGGGCCACGTAAACAAATATATATGACAAACTCTATAACTTACGTGTCTGAGAACCCAATTGGTTCTAGGAAGCAGCAGTGGGCAGTGTGTCACATCATTGGTGGTGATGAACTACCTGAAGAAATCCGAAAAATGTCAAATGAACTAGGTCATCTACCTTGGATTGCAATAGCACTCCCAATCGCGGGCAAAGACAGCACATGCTCCACTAGACTAGAAGGCAGGGTATTCTGCTTTCTTCCTCTACCTCCAGGAGAAGAGAGTCGAACGGGATTGCCGGTGCACATCCATGGCTTCTTTGGTGTGAAAAGTGATCGTAGGTCACTGAAATGGCCAGGGCCTGATCAAAACGATAGTTCATCCCGTTGGAACCAGCTTTTGGTTACAAATCTCTTGCCATCTGCGTACGTCAAATTGATCAAGTATATTATCACCATGTACCAAGCCACAAACAGCATATCTCCGGAATGTATCTATGATGCCTGGCCAGACATCACCCACGTGCGGAAAAACTGGGAGGTTGTCCTAGAACCTTTCTTCATGGCCCTGTTCAATGAAGCTGTGATCTACACTGGAAAGAAGGGGTGGCTTAAAGTTGGAGAGGTCTATTTCAACAATTTGTCTGGAATCGAACCCGAAATTGAAGTAACCCTCTTGAAATTTCTCCAAGCAGCCGATGTTCCCACAGCAACTCTCCCAGCCCATGCCATGAACGCTATCCGGCGTTTCTACAAACGCGAGATTGCTACGATATCTCCTGCACTCGTCCGGCGACTTATTCGAACTAAGTCGTCACAATTCAATGGAATGTCTAGCCAGGATAAGTTGATGATCCTGGAGTACATTTTAAGTGACGGAAAGTTCACCGAACTGTTGAATTTACCAATACTTCCACTGGATGATGACACTTTCACGACTTTCAAAGATCACTCGGAACCTCCTGTCTTCATACCAACGGACAAATTCGGACGTGAGCTCGTTCCAATGGCCTGTAGCCGTTTTGTGAAGACACTGTCGTCTCGTCCAAAACTGAGAGCGCTTCTGGTGGACACAGGTTTGTATACTTTTTCTACTTTACATTTCTTATTAATTACAAAACAATTGAATGATTCACGATTTACTTGTGTCACCAAAGTTAGCTTTACGAAGTCAACATTTCTACAATGACACTTATATCAAGGCTTAGCATTTTTTTATTACAGTGAAAAGATACGGTTTCCATTTGTCTTTTTTAACGTCCCCATAAAATGTATATTACCCTTTAAGCATGGCTTGAAATTCAGATTAAGCATTTCAGTAATAGCAATATGCCTTACCATTTTTCATGCAGCATTTAATACTTTTTATTCTTGAGTAAAGGTATTATAAGGTTGGTTTGTGTGATCAACATCCCGAGCAGGAGATGGTTTATTTGTGGAATTCGTCAAAGAGGGTCATACGACTAATCTTGTGATCATTGTCCCATTCAATCAGTGTTACATTATTCGGAAGGCATGATGAAAATGATTGTCAAATTGTAGTTAGTCGATGCCTTGGTCATGCGGTATAGATAATAACTTTTTAATCTTACTCCATTAACATTGAACATATTTGATTGGTCCAGAGTCTGCTTATATCAATGTTATCTATCGACTTAGCTAGTGTATTGTAAGCCCTTAGATTAAAGGTACTGGCTAACATTTACAACAGTAAAAATCTGAACTACATGATTCCCCATGCTACCAGTGTCTTTGATATAAGGTCTAAATATGAAGCCCTGAAAAATTGTATTTCTGATTATTTAATGCTTTAAAAAAAGTGAAAATCGTAAGTTGACCAGATTCATCTGCCCATTTCCTCCCATAGAATTACTGTGTGTATACCTAGGCCATTTCCTACTCGCCCCGAGTATAAATTGTTTATTCACGCATAACTTGCCATTGGCAGTGTAACTTTCCAAACTTTTGTATTCCAGGGTGTTTATTTATCCATTTGAACACTACTATATAGCTCAGATATCAAAGTTTGACAAGTTTTTAAAGTGAAACTCCACAATGTTAGCCTATCACGTTAATGCAATATATATCCATCACTCACATTTTTACTCATCCCAAAGTCAATGGCTGGGAATCCCCCCCCCCTCTCAATCTGGATATAGATTTTGTAACACCCACAGCAATAATTTCACTTATTCTATCATGTTTTCTTTCCAGCAAACAGCTACACAGTGAATCTGCAATTCTTGACATTGGATGCAGTCAGCACGTTATTGCAGACCTCTTTACCAGAGTGGTTTAACAACGTCGTTACATGGAACCCAGGATCACAGTCACATCCCCCTCTTTCATGGCTGAAGACTCTTTGGCGTGTTCTTTACAGAGAAGGACAAGAGTCCTTAAATTACTTTGAAGGTATACCACTCATCCCTCAGACGGAAGTTAAAGGTACAGAAGTTGTCCTGCTACCCCTCAGGAAGGAATCCAACATTGTTCAGCAATTTTGCAACCGGAGGCACTTGCCTGCCGATTTGAAGGCAGTCCTTCTAAGCCTTGGCATGAAGGTGTCGACTTGTCCACCTTATATCCTCGACCATCCTGACATATTCCGTTCTGGCTACATTCATAACCCCACACCCGATGGGGTTATGGAAGGGTTGCAAGCCATAGAGCAGATCGAGCTTGCTGCAAACCTTGAAATCCAACAGGAGTCCAAAAGGGGGTTACTCAGACAATTTCTATCAGAAGTTACTGTAAACAGTAACAACAAATGTCTTTTAGTTCAGCTCCCTCTATTTGAGGTATACCAGCAAACAAGAGGAAGCGTTATGCTCCCCATCTCTGTGGCAGACTCTCTAGCTTATATTGATGTTGACCAAAGTGAGATACCAAACTCTTGCAAAATATCAAATGAACTTATTGATGGGCGTAAAGAATCCAAGCAACTTTTGAAGAAGTTAGGTGTTGTCCGGTATTCCAGGGCCAAATTGATAGAGATGATGTTGGATGTATACTTACACAAACACAGAGGTACAAGAATTGATGATATGGGTTCTACGGCGATGGGGTGAACTACGACGTGATTGTCTCTCATGTGAGTCGATTATAAAAAGGCTGCAATTTGTTCCTACAGACAAGTCAACCTTGGCATCTCCCGAAGACCTTCTAGACCCTGAAGACGATCTGCTGAAAGACATGTTTACCAAAGAGGACTTATTTCCTGTGGGAACTTTCAAACAGGTTAACGTTCTTTCCACACTTCGAAACCTTGGTATGAGAGGTTGGGATCGCGTAACGGCAGACGACGTCGCCCGTTGTATCGATACCATTACCAGAGACTGTAGTGTACCCAGAGCAAAGTGCCTCCTTCGTCTCCTGAACAAGAAATCGTCACTTCTTTCTGGTAGAATATACAGGGCAGGCTGTAGTCTCGCATCTTACATGAGAGATAAACGGTGTGTGCCATATGTCGAGTCTCCTCCTGTCTACTACCCTTCAAATTTCAATTGGTATAGGAATGCTGATTCTCTAGCACGTCCAGGAGAACTTTGCATTAATACCATGAATGCTGTTTTGATATCAGGTGCTAGTACACCTCTTTTCAATCATGAAAGAATGCCAAATATTGCCACATCTCTTGGAATTTCAAAGAGACCTAAGATGGAGGATGTCATAGCACAACTACAAGAGTGCATCAGGTATAGTCGGTCTAACTCAACCCCAGAACTAAACACAATGATACGTGAGATATACTCTTTCCTATACGAGGAATGGAAACAGGACAAGACAGTTGCAGACACTTTAGTACAACACATAGATGCCTGTATTTGGAATGAAAGAAGTTTCGTCGAACCCACACATATGTGTTCAGGTAAATTGCCCTTCGATCTTGCGCCATATATCTCCCGTATCCCACAATTTCTGCGAGAGTTTGTAAAATTCTTCGAAGCTGTTGGGGTTAAATCAAACATTGACACAAATACACCTGCTTTGGTTGATATTTTGATTGAGGTTAAAGAACGGTGTCAATCAAATCCGAATGATTCAGAATTCCATCGCAACCAACGTGACCTTGTTTTCAAACTACTTCGCCATCTGCAGAGTACTGGTGAGTTATCAGATGAAGATCATGGTCGTCTGTTGGTTCCTACCAACGCTACTGGATGTTTGAATCTGATTCCTGTTGAGAAAAGTGCATACGTGGATCGTGAATGGCTAAAAGTGAACCATAGCAGTGATGAATTACAGGAAGAAGAGGATTTTTGTCTGATTCATCCAGACATATCCATAGACTTGGCAAAATTCCTGCGAGTTCCACCAGTGAGCCGTTTGCTGTTAGATGCTGATGAAGATCAAGACTTTATTCAAACAGGACAGTGTGAACCACTGACGGTACGATTATTGAATAGTTGGAGAACAGCTACGAAGATAATTCCATTCCAAGGAGATGATACAAAAGCAGAGGATGCTGGTGCTAGTGAGGTTCGCTTTTGATTGATATGCGAAATAATGAAGACGCTCAAGAAAATTATTCGACCCTGGAATAAAGCGCGTCAAGGACGGGCATTGGGTATACAATGATGCCAAAGTTCTCCAGATGATGATTTCAAGAATATTCTCCATCTTGGAGAAGAACGAAGAACAAGATCCAGAGAAAATGGGAATTCGTCTTGGCTTTAATTCTGTTTACCACATTACAGACGTACCTTCCTTTATCAGTAGACACTACATCCAGTACTTGATCCCACACACTACACATCTAGGGAATGTAATACGTGATAAATCAAATCCAGGTATACGGATTGATTTAAGTCGAGGTGGAAGGCAACTTCAAAGATTTCCAGACCAGTTTCAGCCCTTTAATGGTGTATTTGGATGTGATCTTTCTTTCTCCTCAGGAAGAAACATCAGCTACGATGGAACATTGTTCCGCCTGCCACTTCGTACCACACTTGGTGCACAGAAGAGTGAGGTAAGAAAAGAAAGCTACGATGAAATCAGACTGAAAGAATTGATGTATCATCTATGGGAGACTTCTCAATATTTGCTACTTTTCACGAGAAACGTGAATCAGGTATCTCTCTATTATCTGAGCGAGTCTTCAAAGAACCCCTTGGCACCATTACAGCTGTTTTCTGTTCGTAGGGATTGTCAGTCATTAACATCACAAGACAGCAAATCAATCTCCGTGGCATCTGACAAGTACATTCGGACGCTGACCAACGATGGAAGTACATACTTCGGGCAAAAGCAATGTAGCCATACCTACACCTGTATGAAAGCAATATGCAAAGACTCTGAGAAAGCAAAAGGACTCCTTCATCAATTTCCAGAAGGAAGGCAATGTGGTTTGTCCCCAAAAGGAGGAGTTGCGATGGTTTTTGACCATGCAGATAGTGAGCATGAGATGTGTGGTGGCATTTATTGCTATCTACCCCTGTCAATCAAAAGCTTGTTGCCAGTTCATGTCAATGGTTCCTTTGCTGTTACTGCTGACAGACGGAGGCTTTGCAGTCCGAGCATGGATCATCCTGACAGTTTCTTCGTTCAGTGGAATAAGGTTGTACTTCAAGATAGTGTAACCCGTGCATACATGTCCTTGTTGGAAAATGACGACTTCAGAACATCAGTACAGGAAATGTATGGCATGGTTTCTCATGAATGTCTCTGGCCAGAAGTGAATAAAATGGCGGAAAATTCAGACTGTGCTCCTGTTTTCAATGCATTTTACACTGCTATCATATATGGGGTAGAAAATGGTGAGCAACCTGCAGTATTCTGGAAAGATGGCGAAGCTCTTTCTTTCAACGATGTTGTTTTCTTGGGTCAAGACATACAGACTTCTAATATCAAGCATGTGGCAACCGATGTTCTGAGCAGCTTTGTTGGACCAGCTAAACAGGTGGTTGAAATGTCTGACAAAACCAGGCAAGCGTTTGAACAAGCTGGACTTGAACGAGTTCTAAATGAAAAGACGTATCATCTTGACCGATTTTATGATGAAGTCGTGCTTCCTCGGATAGCTCATATTGCTGCAAGTCAAAGAGATGACCTCGTGTTATATCTATTGGACTCACAGGACGACAGCTTGTTGAGTAGGCTAAAAGGCGTAGAATGCATACCCGTTTCACCAGACGGATCCCTTCTCAAAATACCAGAGTATCTCATTCATCCAAAAGGCAAAGCTGCTCCACTTTACTCCGATGAAGATCATCGATTTCCTTATGGAACGGAGTACACTAAGGATCGGCGTCTTACAGCATTACTTTCTGCTGGAATGATAAAAGATGACGTCAGTGAAGAAGTATTCATAACTCGTTGTGAAACTGTCCATACGATGCCAGATAGACCTTCGGCCATTGATCGGTATAAAGCCCTGATAACCTACCTATCAGGCAAAATTCAACAAAAGCAGTGGACCAACATAGGTTTCAAAGAGAAGCTTAGAGAAGTTTCCTTTATGCCAGTTTACTGTGGAAACCAACCACGTACGTTACACGGAAAAATAAAGGATGATATATCCTTGCCGTGGAAACATTTCGATAACGTAGAAGATACGATTGTGTCGGCTTCAAGCTTATATCCAATGGATAAGGAAAATCTGGTAAGTAGTGTGGCTGCCCTGCTAGATGAAACGTGTGTGCAACTCCTGCTAGACGTGCGTATGTTCCTCGGTCTAGATCGAAGAATCCCATTGATAAGCGAAGTAACACAGCAATTACTGAATATCCAAGAACATTTTCGTAAAGGAAACGTTGCACCTAACAGTATAGAGAAGTCATGTTTGGAAATTTACCGCTTTGTTGAGGGCTTGATTGAAACTGGCATACCAGATGATGTATTATCTACATGGAGAAACGAGTCGTGCTTTTTTGTTAGAGATCAATTTGTACGTGCTTCACAACTCGCTAATGATGACAGAGGGAAAGCAATGGAACCTTTCTTGTTCAAGATCCCACCACAGCTGATGAAATTCCAGCTTCTTCTGAAAGCAGCGAATGTCAAGGAATTATTTGTTGCCGATGATTTCCTCCGAACTCTTACTGACATTTTCAATGAAAACAGAGGAAACCAACTGGATGAACGTATGATAGATATTGCGATCTCATCTGCAAAACATCTCACGGAATACGAAGGAGACAGTTGTTTAGCGTCCCTAGTGCTGCCTGACGTAAACGGTGTGATGCGGAGTGTCACTGAACTGTGTTACTGTGATGTTGACTGGGTCACCTATGAGATGTTTCACCTCCACCCGTGTCATAAAGATATTCCGTTCCACGTAGCAAGGCAACTACACGTAAAAGATGTTCGACAACGGATGCTTGAACAATACACGATGAACTTTCCAGGAGAAGAATTTGGACAACATGAGAAGCTGACAACACGTATCAAACGTATTCTGAGTTCTTATCCCTGCGATGAGACGATTTTGAAGGAGCTTCTCCAAAATGCAGATGATGCCGGTGCCACAGAAATCCATTTAATATATGATCAACGAAAACACCCCAAAAAACAATTGCTCTCTAACAACATGGAATCTCTCCAAGGTCCGAGTTTGTGTGTGTTTAATAATGCATCATTCTCTGAAGCAGATATTCAAGGAATCCAGCAGCTAGGTGAAGGCAGTAAATCAGATCATCCTGACAAAATAGGAAGATATGGTGTAGGCTTCAATGCAGTGTATCAACTCACTGACTGTCCCAGCTTCATCTCGAATGGTGAAATTTTGTGCTTCTTTGATCCAACCTTGAAGTATGTTCCAGGTGCTACTAGGGATAATCCTGGACGTCTCCTGAAAGTAGACGACACATTACGTCATGTTTATAAGGACGTGTTTCCATGTTACCTGGAAGATCAGTTAGCAGCTGAAAATTACACTATGTTTCGATTTCCACTTCGAAGTGGTTCATCAAGTTCGGAACTCTGTAACGAAAAATGGGAACATGTCAGAGTCATTTCACTGTTGAAGAAGTTTGAGAAAGGGGCTTTTGATTGCCTGATTTTTCTGAAAAGAGTCAAGAAGATAAGCATCTCTTTGGTGAGCATGGAGACAGGAAAATTGACGTCGACGCATCGTATACGTGTTCAAATGAACGACGAAGATATCAGAGAACAGCAACAATTGTTTCAGCGAATAGGTGACTACACAAGCGCGATGAAAGAGTATCACGATCTGGAAGACATAAAGCCCATGGAAGTTACATATGAAATGAGCATTGAAGAACATCCCTCCAACGGACTACCAAGGAAAGAGGATTGGGTAGTTTGCCAACGTATCGGATACGAAAATCGCACCGATTTTGTAAACGACTGCATGAGGAAATACAGATTGATCCCATTAGGAGGTGTTGCAACAAAGTTAAGTGGAGGCCCGACAAAGGGATATCCATACAGCTTCCTTCCTCTACCGTCTGAAACTGGTCTACCCGTTCATGTTAATGGCTACTTTGCCCTCGATTATGAAAGCCGCAGACATTTGTGGAAAGCAGACGATGGTGATTCTCAGACAAAGTGGAATTTAGCTCTCCTTCAGTATATTATTGCACCAGCGTATGTCACAATTCTGTCGTGGATACGTGAGTATTTCATACGACATCCCGAATGGCTAAACCCTGGAAGGATTGAACATCTCTTAAACCACTATCACAGGTTCTTCCCACTTGATGGGTGTGAACAATACTGGAAGTTACTAAAGACGTTTGTGTACTGTTTAGTCATAAAGTGTCCGAGACCTCTATTCCCGGTACTGCGACGTCATGACGACGGAAGATGCAAAGATGTTTCGGTCGAATGGAAGTTTCCCGTGTCTACAGCACAGGCATCTGAACAAGGTTTCTTCAACACACTAAACAAGCAAATAACGGATAATGCAACACCTTCTCAATTCTGCCCCTCACCAGAGAAGACCTATGAGGTAATGAAGAAGTTGTTACTTCAGATCGAATTTCCACTCTTGGAATCGCCTCAGGGGATCATGGGGAACTTGCAGAATGCTGTACAAAATCGTGAAGACACGAATAGTAATATTGAAGTTCTTGAAGTTCAGCCAGAAAGTGTCGTAAGGCATCTACGCGAAAATAATCCCATCGCAGTACCAGCACCAATCTCATAAACAGGCATCAAAGATGAATGTACGTTACGTCATCTATACGACTATTGTAAGAATCAACCTGGCTTCTTGGACCAACTTGATGGTTTACCCCTTCTCCTTACACAAGATGGATACCTCAGGCTGTTCTCTTCGGAAAACCCGGCATTCATTTCAATATTTCATGGAATTTTTCCGTCGCATAGTAACAGATTTTTGCATGCTAGTCTACATCATAGAGTGAACAAAACTGCTACCGTGTTTCATGATCTTGACATCACATCTGCAGCTCAGCTCCTCCATGAAAGCATGCCCGAGATGAAAACATCGTCTGCCAGCTACATGCTGTGGAAGGATAAGCCCACATTGACGTGGTTATCAGACTTCTGGAACTTTCTTGGCTCATTATATGAAGAAGCAGAAACCAACAAAGCAGCATCGTCTACAGCTGCAATATGGGAGAATACATTCATTGCGAAAACACAGTCTGTTATTTCTGAGGTACTTCAAAAGTTCGATTCCTGGGCGGTCTTACCAGCAGTTCCATGTACAGCAAACCACACTTACAGTCAACCCAGTAGAAGTTTGGTCCCAATGAGATCGAGTACATCTGTCACATGGAATTTAACTGCACCAAAAGCGATAAACGAGGCTCTTTGCCGCTTACAAACCTATCAAGTTGATCCGAATTTGTCTCTGGAACCATGCTCAAAACGACTGGTACTAAAACTCGTTGCCAGTACTGAAAAGCCGGATACCATTCTTGACATATTAAGGTTCTGGTTATCTCAGGAAAAAAGCCGATTCACACAACTGAAACCTCGTGATAATGAAGCTATCCTGAATTATTTCAGTCAAAATGGTGTGCGTGAAAGACGACTTGAGTTGAAGTATCTGCCATGCTTCAAGACAATTGGTGACAGATTTGTCAGCATCGATGGCTATACTGACGTCTATGTCCTTCCCGGAAGGATTCCGGTGATTGATCAAGATGCTTGGATGAAGACAACGCATGCCGTCTTCTTGACAGAAAATTATTCACTCAAATCTCTCTATAGTTCACTAGGGATAACAATCACAACAGAGATAGACGTCTATGCAGACTTCATTCTACCAGCCTTTCATCTACTTTCTATGGAAGGACGACTTCAACATATTCTAAGGGTGATAGAGCTCTTACCTAGTGTGTTATATCCCGAGAAACGTGAGGAAGGTAAGAGTAAATTACGACTACGTGAGTTGCAATTCATTCCTAATGCCATGGGTGACCTACGGAGGGCATGCGACTTCTTCGATCCAGACAAAGAGATTTTTAAGTCCATGCTATCCAAAGATAACTTTCCTCCTGAGGAATTTTGTGAAAGACTTGGGTTAACCTTCCTGAGAGAGATTGGGTTAAAGACTACTGTCACTCAAGACCTGTTTCTGAGGTTTGCAAGGCAAGTTGAGACGTCAAGGGAGCTGTCCTGGAAGGAAAAGAAAGCAAGATCAGATCTACTGGTGAAATGTCTAAATAGGAATTGTCACCTACACGGCGATTCTTCCTTTCTAAGAGAAATTAGGGAGATTTCTTTTCTTGTCAGCGATGGTGTTGACCACAAATTTGAAAAAATTTGTCAACCGCTGATTAAAAAGGGTTCGCTGACAAAATACCTGGATGCGATCCACTACCATGACAAGATGCTTGTTTGGACATGTGAACCTCTCTTGCCGGAATATGCAAGGATAAATCCTTGTTGTACGCAACCCACTTCACATAAGAGTAAAAATATCAGAGATCACCTTGGTACTTACTGCAAATCCTCTTTGCCAAGTGTTCTGCGACATGCACAAAATGTGTGTAATCGCATACATTCCGATATGGATCACAGCCAGGAATTACTTGGTGACGTTGAACATGTACTGGAAGGAGTGTACAAGTTTATTGGCACACAGTGTCAATGCAATCCGCCCCATGAACCTTGTGACCAATGCAAAACAGTGAAACAAGGGTTACAGAATGTGCCAGTGGTAATTCTGAAGGACAAACAGAAACTCGTACGTGCATACCAACTCTCTCGTGCTATCGAAAATGACAATCTACAACCGCACGTTCATCAGATTCCTGACAAGTTAGTTCCATACACAAAACTATTCCGCTTATTAGGAGCTACAGAAACACCAACAGTATGGCAATATGCGTTTGTCTTGAAGAACACCTTTGACATTGGTAGCTGCCAGATGGATAATCCAAACATACTACAACTGATAGAGAATGCTTCTAGAGGATTCTATGAGCGGATGAGCAAGCTTGCTGCAGCTGAAATTGATCATGAATTTTGCGATGTTGAGCATCTGTATCTACCATCAAGACAGGGCAAATTGGAACTATCTACCAGACTTCTGTACAATGATATCGATCACTATCAAGTCCGCTTAGTTAAATGTGACCAACCGATGATCAATATCTTCAAAGGCCAAGAGGACTGCATGAAAAATGTAATAAAGAAGCTGCCTGAGGTGCACTGTCCGAAGTTAGTGAGTAACGAAATAGTGGAAATGATGGAAACTTTGTGTGACGGTGAAGAAAAGTGCATGTTGAAAGAATTCGGTCATTGTGAGTTTGAAACTCATCTGCAAATAATGTTACGGTCCCCACAGTTCATGTCAGCTGTCGCGAGTATAATCAAACATGATCAAGCTGACATTAGTGACTCGAGAAAGGAGCAGTATCAAAAACGTCTCCAGGAAATAAAAGTTATGTGCATGGATCAGCTGCGAACTGTTTTACATATGGAAGGAACTGTTATCAAGGATAGTGAAAGGACAGTGAATTGCTTCAGCACAGAAAATAGTCTTTATGTAAAGCACAGCACTGGTGATGAGAAGATGAAAACATTTTCAAAGGTTGCGGTACGCCTCAGCCAAATGTTGGGCGGTGTACTGGACAAACAAAAGCTAGTTTTAGCTAATGTACTGTCAGTAAGTTCACCTTCCGAGGTGTTCAAAGAGTTGGAAGAGTTTGAAATCGCAGTTGATCACAACGAGCAATCCAAGTTTGAACCACCGAGACTAAGAAGTAAAGTTCCAGATGAAATCTTGCATCTCATCGAGCATGACATGTGGAAGCCTTTCCATCCAGGAGAGTATGTGGCATATGCAGTGCCCGCAGAAGAAACTGGTGGAGATGATGAGTACTACATCTTTGCTAGAATTGACAAGTACGCACGAGGTGAGTCGGTCAACGCAGTCTACATTGTTAACATAGGGTTAGACGAACCAATCGAAATTACAGTACGGGACATTTATAAGTTCAGCACACGCCGTTCAGAGATCAATCAACTGATAGTCCCTTACACTGGAAGTGCATCTGCTAACGGTAATGAGCAAAGGCATCCTTCATTTCCTGATGATATCCGTCAAGCTAAGGAGCGAGTAACATCGGAATTAGAAGAGATATGGCAGCTTCCTGAATCTGAACGGAAAAGGGCACTCCGTCGGTTATTGTTGAAGTGGCACCCTGACAAGCATCCAGAAGAAAGAAAGAAATTGGCAGAAGAGGCATTCAAACATCTCAGAAATGAGATTGAACGACTGGAGAGAGAAAGAGGCAAGAACAACAGTTACAGTGATGTCTTTGATTTTGCAAATAGAAGGGCAGGGAGCGACTATCGTCGATACCAAGAGTGGGGAGGGTTTTTCTCAGGTGGATGGGGAGGACGCACTGGTTTTACCCACTTTCGCCAGTACTTTCCACAAACAACCAGTGCCCCAGACCGACCCAATGCCCGCAGATGGTTCAAACAGGCAAAGGAAGATCTCCGAGCTGCATACCACGATCTCAGTCCCACCGATGAGCCCTCATTCGAATGGGTTTCCTTCAAATGCCAACAGGCCATTTGGAAAGGCACTCAAGGCTGCTCAGCTCGACAAAAACCGGTAGTTACGATCGTACCCATTTCATTACATCACTTGCATATAGTGTAAAGGATGTGATGGAAGACAGTAGAAAGTTTCTGAGATGATATACGAAGCAAGTACCTATGTATGCTATGAACGTTCGCGATACCCGGATCATCATGTGTTGTC